>PVLD010022594.1:0-29016 GCA_004027595.1 Dinomys branickii
AAAGAGCACAGCCTTTGTAGCAGGGTTGAGTTCAACTCTTGGTTCTGCCTCCTCTTCTTCTTTTTTTTGAGACAGGCTTTCACTGTGCAGTTCAGGCTGGCCTTGAATTCACTTTGTATCCCATGTTGGCCTCGAACTCACAGCGATCCTCCTGCTTCAGTCTCCCTAATGTTGGAATTACAGTCATGTGCCACTACACCCAGCATGCCACCTCCTCTTATATGTGGCCTTAGCAGAGGCCTTCGCTTCTCCCAGCCTCAGTCTCTCCTCTGTAAGATGTAGAAGGGATTGAATAAGATAGTATTTATGAAGTACGCACAGATTGGTACACAGTAGGTGCCTAATAAGCAATGGATTCCTCTGCAGCTCCTTCTCCCGAGCTTCTTCTTTGCCTGCCAGCAACCTTGCACATGGCACTCAAATTTATGTAGAGTTTCCCACCTTTCTTCTATTTGTAGCTTATAGAACTTACTCTTGTATCCCAGGGTGCAAGGCTGAGGATTTACCCCCATTTTATAGAGGAGAACAGACTCAGAGAGGTCAAGTTTTTTTCTCAAGATATGCAGCTAGGAAGTTGGCACAAATAGGTTCAAGGCCAAATCCGTTGCGTTGCGAAACCCATGTTCTTTCCATGTGGCGTGGTGTGCTTTATCCAGTCACCTCCAGCGTCCTTTCCCTTGCACACCCCTTGCTTTCCCACCATGTGGCAGTTTCCCTGTAGGAAAATCAGTTTATGAAATCAGTTCTTCCAGAGCCAGATGTCAGAGGTCACGTGCAAAGCCCATGTCCACTGTGGAGTTTGCTAAGCAGATCTGAGTAGGGAGATGGGGAGACACAAACAAGACGGGTAAGGTTGCTGCCCTAAAGGAGCCTGACCCTAGCCAGGAGACGGAAATGCGTAAGCAAACAGACGAACAGACGAGAGAGTACGTCCAGTGCCAGGAAGGAAATCGGTGCCCTGAGAAGACCCAAGGGGATCTAGTTTGGTAAAATGTGGTCAAATTGGGAAAGAGCTTTTGGAAGGCAACCTTCAGACTAGACCAGAGTAATTCAGCAGAAATTTCTTGAAATGTTCTCGAATAGAATGTTCAAGAATTGTCTAATTGGTAGCCCCCAGTCACATGTGGCTGTGGAACAATTGAACTATGTCCAATGTGACTGAATTTTAAACGTTAATGTTAGCTGATGTAAATCATAAAAAGCCTACATAGACGGTGACAGTTTTATTGGACAGCACAAATTTAACCTAACGGCTAGGAAGAAATCGTATGTGTGAATGTTTCGTTGTGCTAAATGAAGAATTTAACAAGCCAACAGGCTTGACAAAATAGGCACGTGGTTATTATTTCCTGATTCTTGGGTTCCAAGAAAGTTGTGAGAATTAAATAAATTTTTATAAGCTACTTAGCAAGAGAATAAAGCAGTCAAGAAATGGTAAGTTAAAAACTGGAGTAGGGGTATGGTTCAACTTTCTACCCACTTTTTTCCTCTACTTTTTAAAGGGGTCTTTGCTGCTCTGGGCTTAAGCCACAGCTTTTTGAGTTGGTGAATTTATGAGGGTGCAAGATATCTATCTTCCTAAGAGGAATTAAAGCCAAAATACTAACTGCATTTCCTGCCCCTGTACCTTCATTGCATAAAAACCTAGCACAATTAATAAATCTTTTATTCTTGCCTTGTCCCAACAAAGGAGTAGAGGGAGGAGCAGAACAAGTGTGGTTTTTGTGACTAGCAGTGCTGAATATGGCGATGAATGGACACTGGGCTGGGAGGAGAGTCAGACAGTTTTGATAGAGCACAGAGAGGACTGATGGGCTGGGGGGCCTTCGGGAGGTTCCTTCTGAGCCTTCAGTTCCTCATCTGTAGACCAAAGAGGCTGAACCAGACTTCTCAGATGTGACCTGTGGTCACAAAGCTCAGTGGTCCACTGGTTCTCGTGTCCCCAGTCTGTCTGCCTTTTCAACATGTTAGTACCCAGGGCCCCCTTTAAAAACTTTCTCCAGAGTGTGTTTTGCTGTGCGGCACTGCTGGGTTTTTCCTCTTATACAGGCAGGTCATACCATTTCCTGGGGCCACAGGTCAACCTGGACCACAGAGAGTGGTGTCAAAAGACAAAATCATAACTCATTTAGTGTGAAGGTCTAATTGAATTCTGTTAGTGATCCTAGAACCGGGCACATCTCATTCTAGGAAACAGAGTGGGGTTTTCAGTGAGCCGAGCAGGGCAGATTGTCTTTATGGACAGAAAAGGGCTGAAGAAATTCGAGTCCAGGACCAAAGAACAGATTGGTTGTATCTGAGTGAGTTTTCTTACAGGGTTAAAACAGAGAGAACTTCCTTAGTGTGCTGGCCCCTGCTGATTGGCTGATGTGAATTTCTTGTTTTCTGAAAGACGGGTCCGTTTCAAAGTTCAGGGTGATCGCAGGGCTCTTAATGTGAGTGACTCCATTCTAGTTTAGTCTTCTGGGACTGGTGTAAGAGCTCAGTGTAGATCACTGACCCCCACCCCCCATATATTTTGTTTAGCACCAGTGTGGCCAGGCAAGCCATCCAGTTGTGTGCAACACACTGGAGCATCAAGGGAGTGATGCTTGACCCAAGAGGGCAAATATGGTAAATAAGAACCCCTGTTAGTAGAATCTGGGAAGCTTTCTTCTTATTCCTACTGTCTTTCCTGATAAACTGCTTAATCTGTTTTCTGTTGCTATAACAAAATACCAGAGACTGGGTCATTTATAAAAGATAGAGGTTTATTTGGCTCACAGTTTTAGATGCTGGGAAGAGCATGGTGCCACATCTGCTGAGGGCCATCCTGCTGCATCATAGACTGGCACATCCCATGGAGAGACACAGCAAGCATCCTGTCACAGAGGCATAACCTCTAATCCTCATCTCACAAAAGCTCAGCCTCCAAATACCACAAACATATGAAGTTGAAGATTCAGTTTTCAACACGTGAATGTTTGGGAGACACACTCAAACCACAGTAGCCACTAAGTAGTCTGTACTCTAACATTTTGAGGTACCTAGCTCCTGCAAGTGAAACCAGGCACTAGGGATTGACCTGGTCCTTCCAGTCCTAATCTAACTCTTCCCTCATTTCCAAGACAGAAAACAAAGCCGAGGGGAAACTTGGGGTATTTGTCCAGAACTCTGTGCTCCTGTGGGAGCACAGCAAAGAGGCAACATGAATTTGTGGATCGGCCTTTGTGATTTCCTGACGGGGCCCTCCGGTCTCTGTTCTGCCGTGCAAGGCCACCTCCCAGATGGGCCTCTTCCTGCCAGGCCACTGGCAGGAGACTGTAGAAGCCTGGGTGGAAAGTCACATGTCCATGCATGTGGCCTTGGAGGGAGCTCTTTTTGAAGTTCTCCTTCAAAGGGGCCTTCCGCTTCCTGCTGTTCCCCTACCATTCTAGAATTTCACCGTCACGTCCTCCTTCTGGACCTTTACGCCTGGTACTCCCTCTGACCGGAAGTGCCCTTCTACCAGTGCCTTTCACTTACCGCTCTGCTGTCACCATCTTGCCCTTCTCAAGTTGTGAACAGAGAAGGGTTCCTCATTTTCACTTTGCACTGGGCCCTGCAAGTTCCATGACTGGTCCTGTCATCACACCCAGCTCTTTGCCCACCAAAGTGCCCTCCTCCAGGGCCAAGGCCCTGTCCTGGTCACACTTTTGATCCCTCTGTACCACCCCTCGTTTCTTTATTGACCACTGTTGTCTCTTCATAATGCTTAATTACTCTTTGAGATGACGTCTTTTATTTGGTTGCTTGTTTGCCGCCTATCTCTCTGCACTGCACTGCAAGTTCCATCAGTGCAGGCCATGTTGATAGTGGTCTCTTTTCCCCTTCGCCTAGCCTAGCCCTGGCTTATGGTAGACTTTGAATGAATATTTGCACGAATTCTGCATCTCAGGGGTCCGCAAAACATTGGAAGGAATGTGGGAATGGGTACATGGGTGAACGGATATGGGATGAATGAATAGGCATGTTGCTGCTGCTGCTGCCTTAGCAGCGGATTTCTTTCTTTCTTTCTTTTCCCCAAAGTGCACGGGTTACAGGCATGTACCACCACACCCAGCCCTAGCAGGACGTTTTTGTTTTCATAGAATTCTTCTTGCATTTACCTTGTGACTTTATAGACTAGTTCTGAAGTTAAATTCCAGTTTTGAATTTTTCTCTTGTATTTTCAGTGACACCTCAGTTTACAAGCTTTATTTTATGAGTTTTGGGAAGAGGGCTGTGTCTGTGTTGTTTGTGTGGGGAAGATGACTGTGATCACCGATACAGAGTTTGCAAACAGAAGCAAAATTTTGCCTAATGCTTTTGTTCGCGAACCAAGCTGTTTGCAAACAGAAATGTTGGCGAACCAAGCATTACTGTATGTAGTTATGCAAAGTCATTCTTTCCTTTCTCCCACTGAACAAGGGCTGCCTGGCTGTAAGTCTAGGGACTTTGACTGTCTGTTCTGCTGTCTCTTCCCAACTGCTCTGGGTTCATTGCAGGTCTGAGGTTGGGAATTGGTTTTCTCTTGTACATGGAAACATTCCTTGGAGTTGGAATTTCTACCAACTCTTAGAAACAGAGCTGATGAGAACATTACACGAGATGGCAAAATAGTTGCTTGCATATTCTGAAATGAAGTAGTTGTGTGATCTCATTTTGATTCCCACTCCAGAAACAAAGGGATGCTTAGGCACAGTGGTCCTGGGGTAAGATGCCCAGGTGCAAAGCCACCTTTTACTAGCTTGCTGTCCCCTAGGAACACACTACTACAGGGTGCATTGCATGGGCTGGCGCAGGTTCAGGATCACTCAACTGCAGTGCTGAAATCGATGAAGCTGATGTTTATGTCTCCAGCGAGCTTATTGGAAGCAAAACCTGTCCTGAATTGGTACGAAGTTAATTATAGCCTTTAATCCCATTTTGTGTGAATATTCACGCTTTCTGCTGCTGAAATATTGTGATAATGTGGAATATAAAACTTTACCTTCCTAAGAAAACAAACAAACAAAAAAATTCCAAGTGTGCTAAAGCACATCAGGTCTTGGGAATTTCAGATAAGAAACTGTGGGCTGTGTGTAATGACCCTGGAATAGTCCCTGGCACTTAGGAAGCACAGAAAATGCATGGGCTTTATAAATGGGCTTAGGAGACGTGTGTGTGTGTGTGTGTGTGTGTGTGTGTGTGTGTGTGTAGAGAGAGAGAGAGAGAAAGAGACTATAAGGAATGTCTCCAAACTGAAAAAAAAAGCAGTTTTTATGCAGTATGAGTTACTTAGATTTTCTTTCACTTCTAAACATTTTTATAACACATTTTAACAACGTATAATCAGGCAGTACGAAAAACATCAGGGGAGGCCAGGCATGGTGGCTTATGCCTGAAGTAGCAGTTATATGGATGGCTGCAGTAGGAGGATCTAGTTTGACCCCAGCCTGGACAGTTTGGTGACTACCTCTGTGGTAGAGCCCTGAAGGTTTCAATCCTAAGTCCTGGAGAAAAGATATGAGGGGAAAGTGAACTGGTCACTTCCCTTCCTCAGCAAGAAACTGAAGCCCAGAGAGGTTTAGGGTCTCCCAGCAAGATCATCACAGGCCCAGAGCTGCATTTGAAATCAGACCCCAAACTGCTAACATCAGTATTGCTGTTTAATCTCCCACAGCGGGAGGCACACTGGTCTTAGAAAAGGCATCTCCATCCTCCCCTCCTCCTCTCCCCCGCCCCTTGTTTTCCCATTAGCAGCGAGGGTCACCAGCGGAGATGGTTTATTGCCTGACCTTTAAGCTGCATGACCCTGGGAACTTGCCTTCCCTCTGGGGGCTGCACTGGGTGCTCTGAGGTCCTTTGTGGCTCTAACGGTCTGTGTGGAGAGATGGGCAGCAGGGAGGGGGCCAGGAGATGGGGAAAGGGAGTAGCTGGAAAGGGGGGAACTTGTTTATTTAGAGGCCTATTCCCCTGGGCCAATTACTGCAGGTGATCTTGCTGGGAGATCTTGAACTTTTAAATTTTTTTTTTGGAGGAAAACAAATTACACATAGATGATTTTATAGATGGGGAAATGGGGTGAAGGGTGTTGCTCAAGGTCACATTTGAGGGTAAGAACAGGCCCAAGGACACTTATTATATAATCTTTCTACCACACCAAGTCACCTGCAAATGCATTTTTGTTGACTTTGCATGTGTCTTGTTATTGGCTTGGGTTTTGTTTTCTCTCTGAAATACCAGCAAGTTAAATTTAGCCTCTCTTAAGTCTGCGAATGAAATGGCACCTGCAGCCGTGTTTGACCTGTGTTGTTGGACAGTACAGCCGTTGATGCTTATATAAGCATGGTGCTGTAGCCCTTAGCACTGTACAGTATTCCTTCCTTCCCATCGCCAAGTCCCCTGTGTTCTATTTCTGATGATACAGGTAGAGAAAAATCAGCCAAGTACAGTGGTGGGCACTAGTAGTCCTAACTCAAGAGACTCAGACAGGAGGATCACTTGAGCCCACAAGTTGGAGACCAGCCAGGGCAACATAGCAAGACCTTGCCTAAATAAATAGATAGATAGATAGATAACAGTTTGAAAAAAAAGTGTTAAATTTTATTACAATAAAAGATACATTACCTTTAATCCCTCTCAAAATACTCTCCCTTGCTATGAACATACTGAACCCATCGATTTTGTCATGATTTTGCCATAGATCCATGTCATGATTACTATCATGAACTAAGCTGATGTAAATGAACTTCCTTTCCTGGGTTCCCAGGTGAAGTGAGGTGCATGAAGTATGTTTCAGGTTTTATTAACAGAAGGTAAAATATCCCCACCATGTTCAAGGAGTGTTGGGGCTTGGGCAATTGAGAATAAAAGTCTAGATCAATTCAAGGAAGCTGCCGAGTAGTTGTTTTCTGCACAATCTTAAATGCGTTGGGTAGGGTAGGGGGTATTTTGAAATCCCTTTATTTCTTGAAGTTGATTGCTTTCCCTGGTTAAGGTAGTTTTTATATTTGGGTAATTAGGAGGATGGATACTTTCTGGTATTGGCTTGAAATTTTTTTAAAAAGCACCTTTCTGTGTGTTTCTTTTTGGAGAAAGTGAAGATAAGGCCTTGAAGAACCTTATAGAAACTCTAGAAGTGAGAATTTCATTCATCTGTTTTGCCTTTTTTTTTAATGTTTCTGAGATACTACTTAACATAGGGTTTGAGAGGAGCATTCAGGCAGGGCAGGGCTGCTTACACCACTGAGAAAAGTTCATCTGTCACATTATGGCATGTGCTTAGCACCCCTTGCAGACACAGCCCTGCTGGTGCAATTTGAAAGGCATTTATGATGTGTGACTTATAAAGCGAATGCTTAAATAAAGCTTATTACAGTAAAAGATACTCAAAATACTCTCCCTCACTTTGGGCATATGTATCCCATCTTCCTTGCCACTTTCTCAATAATTCTGGAAATCCCCTTCCTTGTCTACAAAGTATGATAAAAAATACCTTGGAAACAACCCAAATGTCCATCAACCAAGGAATGGATAAAAGAGATGTGGTATTTTCATACAATGGAGTATACTCAGCTATAAAGAAAGATAAACTTGAGGCTTTTATAGGTAAACGGATGCAACTAGAGACCATACTCATAAGTGAGATAAACTAGACTCGCACGTGCAAGCATCGCATTGTCTCCCTAGTGTAAGAAACAAAGAGTAAATAAGACCCAAACGGTACAATAGATACTGTGAAAGGCACAGAAACTGCTCAAAAGGGAAGAACAACAGGGATGTGGGGGAGAGAGAAAAAAGGAAGGGGGAAAAAGATATGTATATATACCCAAGATAGCTAAGATAGTTATACTACTAATTTCTATTAGCTCACTGAAAGGAACAGCTAGTACTTACATTGGTCAATTGTACATGCCTATATCTGGTAATCTGAGCAATTACTTTGAAGATAGCAATGCAATATAATAACCACTGTTAACTTCCTATTGTCTTGTTTTGAAATTTTGATACTCAAAAAAGAGGACTTCTAGAACAGCTTCCGAAAGTGACAAAAACGATGGGTTCAGTATGTTCAAAGGAAGGGAGAGTATTTTGAGGGGGATTAAAAGTAATGTATCTTTTACTGTAATAAAACTTAACACTTACTTTTTTTTTTTTGTACCCGAAATCGAACTTAGGACCTTGCACTTGCCAGGCAGGCGCTATGCCCCTGAGCTAAATCTCCAGCCCTCCGCCATATCTTGTATTTGCCAGCATATACATTATTTTGTGCTTGTTTGTTTGCTATGAATGTAAAGTATGTTTATTGCTTATTATTATTATTGCTATTATTCTGCTGTGCTGGGGACGGACCCACTTGCTGGCAAACGCTCAGCCTCTGAGCTACACCCCCACCCCAAGTAACACTTACCACAGTGTTTTCCAGCGGTGTTTCGAATCTTTTGTTCCTTCAAACTAGAATCAGCTCGAGTTCAGTGCTGTCCCTCTGGGCGGCATACATCCCTGGGCCATGGTTTCCTCATCTGCGATATGAGAATAAAAGCTGCGATGGCCAGGAACACAAAAGCAGACAAAGGCACACAGGCTTGGTGAGTGCCTGTCTCAGTCCGGGCTTATTTAGGGTCCCGGGGCGGCGGGGGTCTCCGCGATTGGAGGCGCTGGCTTTGTTCTTCAGGGGAGGCAGGTGGTTACAGCGCGCCCCGACCGCTCCTGGGGCGGAGGGGGTGGGGTCCGCAGGGCTTGTCGCCCCCTGGGAGTAGAGGCGAAAAAAGAACTCGGGAAGACAGAAGCTAACTTGGCAACGGGGGCGTGTAACAGGCACAGCGCCGATCTCTCATTGTCTTTAACTTTTTCTTTCTTTTCTTTTACTTTAGATTGTCGGTATTTTCCACCCCCTTCCCCAGTATGTGTGTTCAAGCCTATCAAGTGCTGTAGAACGTAGGGTATGCAGTCTAGAACTCTTGTACCGCAGTCTGGGGAGTTAGGAAAGAAGGTGAAAGAAAGAGGTTTTTTAAATAGCTTCTGGACGCTCTCTTCTGTCAGTGGCGTCCACCTAGCGCGGGGTCTGGGGGTGGGATCTGGCCCCTGCACAGGGCTGGGACCTGGGGCCTAGGCGGGGCCATGGAGAAAGCAAGGCCTTGAAGGGGCGGGGCCATGGAGAAGGCGGGGCCGGGAAGGAGTCGGAGAGAGGCGGGGCCGGGAAAGAGGCGGGGCTGGACTGGGGAGGGGCCCCGGGCCCCTACAGTGGAACACTTGGGATGGAGCGAGAGCTGCAGAGACTCGGGTGCCTGCTGGCTAGGGCAGGACCCCGGCCGAGGCGCCCCAAGATCACGCCTCCGCCTAGTCGTCCGCAACTTGGCTGCCCTGCTGGGCCCCGGGACCGGGGTCTGCTTTCAGAGATTACCGGGCACATGCTCCACACCCTGGCAGGAGCCAGGTGGGATTGGCCGACACGTAGGTCAGCATGAGTCCTGCCAAGTCCAAGGTCTGTTTCCCTGATCGCAGAGTGCAGTAAGTAAGCCTGCAGTTTTAATGACTTACCTTTTGTAAACGTGTGCAATCCTCCCCGTGAAGTCAGGCTCTGCGTCTTCATCTTGACACTCTCCCTTTATCCCCCTGAAAGAAATGCAAGAAGAACTTTGGCCGCTGGGTAGATGGAGCCTGCCCTCTTGCAGAAGTTACCTGGCCTTGAAGGGAGGGAGCCAGACTGGGCAGCTAGCGCTGTTGCTGGGCGGAGGGAGCTCAAGATTGAGGGTGGGAGTCAGAGGCGTTTTCCTTCTTCCCCTTATCCTTGAGAAAGGTGACTGTTAGGGAAGGCAGTGTTTTTGGAAACTGAAGCCGGCAGCAAATCGACCTGGCTCCAAGCAGGCATCGAATTTAAGGTCATTTTCTGAGCAGATGTAGGCCTCTCTGTGCTGAGAGGTTCCTAGCCTTATCTATTTGATTTTGTTTCTTTCCTTTTTGTTTTCATTTTATTGTACTTTTTAAACAGTTATTAAAGCAGAACCTATTTTTTTTGTTAAAAATTCGGAAAGCATCATTGATAAACAACAAAAATTACCACTATAATACAACCCTCTGTGAGGTTCAACATTTGTAAATCCTTGCAGTCCTTTTGATGTGGATATGTTTTAATTGATAAAATTGAATCATACATGTTGTATTGTAATGCATTTTTAGTATTTACTCTGCTCAGCAAACTCTGACCTACTACCTATTTTTGTACAACTTGCAAGTAAAGAATGGTCTATTTTTGTGACATGTGAAAACGGTGTGAAATTGAAATGTCAGTGTCCACAAATAAAGTTTTATTGGAACACAGCCACACACATTACTTTATGCACAGTCTGTGGCTTTGTTGGAACCTCAGTGTCAGAGTTGAGAAGTAGGACAGAGACTGGCTCTTAACACCTGAAGTACTGACTGTCTGGCTCTTGGCACAAAATACTTGCCAATCCCTGCTCTACACTATGCTTTTACTGGGTACAGGTTGTTCCTGTAAATGGGTACAACTTACAGTGTGTAAGAAATCACATTATTTACAAATACTAGGTATTGGGACCATTTCTCATTTTTGCTCTTCATGGTGAAGAAGACCCTTGAAGCTTAGTCACGGCCTCTTCCTTTGTCACTCTTTTGGGGTAGATTTACCTGTCCTGTAAACATCCCTTGCACAGCATTCCTTCTTTATAGCCTGTATCTGGGAGCAGGATGGGACATGAAATATTTGAGAAATACCTCCTCTTCTCTCCAAGAACTCCTGATCCAGCGAGGGAGCCCGATGTCTTCTCAGGACAGTAGTGCCCCATGCCCCTTGTCCAGGGTTTTGCTTTCTGTCAACTGTGGCCTGAAAATATTAAGTGAAAAATTCCAGAAATAAAAAGTTCATAAGTTTTAGATTGCTTGCCATTCTTAGTAATTGACGAAACCTCATGGACTCCAACCTGGGAGAAATCATCCCTTTGTGCAGTGTATCCATACTGTATATGCTCCCTGCACGGGTTAGTTATTTAGTAACCTTTCAGTGACTAAATCGATCACTGTGGTGCCACACTGCTGGGTTCAAGTAACTTTTATTTTACTTAATAATGGCTCCAAAGCACAAGACTAGCGATGGTGGTAATTTTGTTATAGCATCTCATTATAATTTTCCTATTTTATTTTTCATTGTTGTCGTTAATCTCTTAGTGTGCTTAATTTATAAGTTCAGCGTTAGCATAGGTGTGTATGTGTAGACTAAGCCAGAGCAAAGATATGGTTCAGAACTACCCCCGGTTTCCAGTCTCTACTGGGGGTCTAGGAGCATAACCCTGGCAGGATGGGAGGGTCTTCTGGAAATCTAATTCAGGACTATGAGTACAACCATAGTACCTGCTACTGTCCGTGGGGGCTTTTAGTATGTTTTAGTATGTTTGTAGGTGTCAGCTCTTGTCATCTTCACAGCGCCACTGCGGGGCCCTAAGTGGGTACTGTCATTCCCATTTTACACTCAAGGAAACTGAGGTCTTCAGCGCTGGTGAGAGCAGAATAGGGGTTTGAATACAAGCTGTCACCCACCAAAGCTCCCACTCTATAGGTATCCAGGTTCTGCTGCCTTGGGGGCATGACCTGCTGGAGTAGATGTCTTCGAAAATAAAAAACTTCTCCTAAGGTGGCACTTGTCAGAAGTCCAGTGGCCTCACTGTAATGGTTGTTGTGACTGACGAGTGTGGTAGGGAGTAAGAACCCTTGGAGATCGGAGAGCCTCAGTGGTTGTTTAGCCCCACTGGGAGCGGGGTGCAAGAGAGTGGTGAAGAGATGTGTCTGGCCCCACATCCAGCCATGAGAGGTGGGGGCTGGCCTTCCAGTCTCTCCACCCATCTGCAGTGTAGACTAACAGGACCTTCAAGGGGACCCTTTTTGAAGTGGTTATGGCTGTGTCTGCTCAATGGGCTGTGAGAGACACTCAAGACCAGGGGCTGGATCACATCTTTCTAATGCACTTAAGTCCTCTGTAGGATGTGGAGGTCACATCTCTCACAGACTTGAAGACCTAATCTCTCTGTCCTGGTAGAGATGCTGAAATCCTAGTGTGCCCTCAAATCAGGCTGCTTGGTCGACAAAGGGTACATTGGGTTCTGATCTCTAAGGCATTTAGCATTATTAATTTTGAATCACATTTAATTGTACACTTTATTCACAGTGCAAATTCACTTCACAAACACCTTTAATTAAAAACTGGTGAGAATTTGGAATGTCCTAGCAAGTCTAGGACATCATAATATGGATTTGTTGGGTTGGGTGACTGCGTTGTTCCTCTCTTAGCAACAGTCAGAGTTGCTAAAAGACCATCTAACCCTGCAACCGGGCTATGTGTCCTTGACCAAGTGCCATCAAGCCTTGGAATATGTTTGTTGTCTGTCATCGGGCTAATCCCAATAGGACCTTCCAGAATTAAAGAGCCTGCTGGTATTGGGGCTCTCCTATCTCAGCCCAAAAGTCTGCACTAATAGAGAGATTCTGCTGTAACTAAGAGCCCTTGGAAGTCAAAAGGCTCTTGGGATTCTGTCGTGAAGTCTTGCACCACAGAAGGAGCCAGAATTCATAGAGATCCCAAATGCTGACTGATTTCCTTTGGCTTGAGAATGGGGTGAGAGTTCAGAGAACAGAAAAATGAATGTGGGTTGGATTGGAGAAGGGCTTCTTGGAAGAGGCTTGGGTTGAATTGGATGAGCTGGAGTTGGGGAGGAGGTGGCAGAACAATCTGGGCTTCAGTGTCCTACAGTCCTTCATTCTGAAGAATGTCACTGCCACGGGAATTCTGCTTAGAAACTGACCTGCTGCTTGCGTTGAAATGTTGCTTGGAGATTTGTGAGTCCCACCCTTGGCTGCACATTAGAATTTCGTGGTGATGTGGTTTGAAGAACACAGACACCTGGGTCCCCTTGTCACTCCTAAAGATACTTTGTGAGGAGTCCAGGGTGTGGCCCAGGCATCAGAGTCTTTTGTTTTTTGGGTTTTCTTGGAGGGGTGTGTTTTGAGACAGGGTCCAGGCTGGCCTTGAACTCACTATATAGCCCAGCCTGACCTCAAACTCATGGTGATCCTCCTGCCTCAGCCTCCAAACTGCTGGGATCATAGGCCTATGCCACCATGCCCAGCTTATCAGTCCCTTTTAAAGCTCTTCATATCAGGTTTGGAAATAGCTGCCTAAGTCAGGTACGGCATTACATACCTGTGGTCCCAACTATTTGGGAGGATGAGGTAGGAGGGCTGCCAATTCAAGGCCAGCCTGGGAAACTTAGTGAGACCCTGTCTCAAAATAAAGAGATCTGCCAACCCCAGCACTCTAAGAAGCTGAGGCAGGAGGATTGCAAGTTCAAGCCCAGCCTGGAGATGTAGCTCAGTGCAAAAGCCATGTGGTTTACTCTCCAGTACCACAAACAAACGCATAAAGAGAAAGGAAGGAAAGAAAGAAAGAGAAAAGGAATAAAACAGTTGCCTCGCTCAAGGTTGGCACACAGATTTCATAAAGGACCGGAGAGCAAATATTTCAGCTTAGTGGCCGTCTGGTCTCTGTTATAACTACTCGCTGTGCTATTTTCTGCCCCAAAAGCCATAGCTGTGCACTTGAATGGGCCTGGCTGTGTTGCAAATATTATGGACCCTGAAACTGAAATTTTACTTAACTTTCATGTATTACAAAATAGGATTGTTTTGATTTTTCTCAACCATTTAAAAAGGGCAAAGCACCTTCTGAACTGGTGGGAGGTACTCATGGCAACTGGACTGGGTCCCTGGTGCTCTCATTTGCCGGCCCCTGGCCTGGGGTCATTCCCAAAGGCTTTGAGAGAACCCGTGGCTTGAGAAATTCCCAAGGCTTTTATTGTCTGGGGTCCCAGCTTTGTGCTGTTAGAAAGATAAATTTTAAGTTTCCCAGCTGTAAGTCAGTGTTTTCTGACGTACACAGTGTCCTTTCTTGCTTTCTGTTGCTAATAGAAACATTTGGTACCTTCTCATCAGCACACGGTCAGGGCAGCTGTTGCCACTTCTCCAGAAGAGAAGAGAGGGTGTTACGGTTTATATGTAGATGTGCCTCCAAGAGCTTCGTGCACTCCTAAGCAGGGTTTTGGGGAAGTGACTGGGTTATGAGGGCTCCGAGCTAACCTGTAGTTAGGAGGTGGGGTCTGGTCGGAAGAGGAGGTCGCTGTGGGCATGGTCTGGAAGGGTCTGTCTCCCTTATTAGCTCCTCCTTCACTCTCTGCCATGCCAGGAGTGACTGTCCTCTGCCTCGTCCCTGTGCCATGCTGTCCTGCCTTGGAGCCAGCTGACTATGGGTATTTTGTGCTGGTGATGAAGAAAACTAAGGCAGATCTTGGCACCAGAGAAGTGGTGCTGCTACGACATTGCCCAACCATGTGGTTCAGAAGCCTTAGGAAGTGGTTCATGCGAAGAGTTCGGAAAGGGTTGGAGACGACAGCTGGAGAAGCAGCTTTTGTATCCGCGCTTGCTGGGAGATTCTAGTCAGAGCTCAGAAGACCAGAGTGCTCAGAAAAATGCAGGTTGCAAAGAGTTCATTGGTCGTTAGGCTCCAGGCTATGTGTGTTAATGTTCCGGCAGAAAATTTGTCTATTTTTTTTGTTCACATCCTGAGACTGTGTGAGATTGAGATTAAGGGCAGTGGGCTAATTAATCTGGAAGAGGAAATTTCAAGACTGTCCAACCTTCATGATGTAACATGGTTACTGCTTACTGCTTTTAGCGAGATGTACTGTGAGAAATAGGAGCAAAAGCTTTCAATTTTGCCAGAGGGAAGGCCCCCACAAAGATGGAAGAGAGGAGAACTAATGAAGAGAAGATTAGCATTAAAAAGAAGCCCAATACTTTACAACTGGACAATAGGAAAAGTGGTTTGAGGGAATGTCAGGAGAGAGCAAGGCCTCAATCTTTGGCCTGTGAAAGTGAAAGACTTTGCTTGGAGAAGAGAGCCCCAGGGCACTCCATTGGAGAAAGGAATTGATTCTCTGGGATCCGGTTCACCATTCTCAGCTGTCCAGGCGTGTGGAGGCCTCTGCAATCACCTGCAAGGTGCAGAAGGGCCTGGCGAGATCCAAGATCCTGGTGGTAGACCTCGGCATCATCCGTGAGGTGCTGCTTTTACATGCATGCAGAATGTAAGAGTTCTGAGGAGATGGAGGCTTCCACTCAGATTTCAGGAGGCCTGGGAGGCCGGGCGGTGTGCCCAAGAGGGCTGTGTGTGAGGCTGTGAGACGGAAACCAAAAGTGCAGTGGAGACCTCAAACAGTTGGCGAAGCCGGGAATGTGGAATGCTGAGGAAGGCCTTGAGGAGTGAGGAAAGCCATGCGCAGAGAGACCTTTAGGGCTGCCGCCACCGGCAATGCCGTAGGGGCGGGGCCAGTCCAGCCCTTTGGAGTTTGCATCCTACCCCAGCCTGCCCTGGGCGCTGGACATGGCGCTACAGGTTTTAATGTTTGCCCTGTTATATTTTAGATTTGCTTTGGTCCTATTGATTTCTATCCCCCATTTCTCCCTTTTGGAATCGGAATGTTTATCCTGTGCATTGTATGTTGGCAGTTTTTAAACCTTTTTGATTTTTACGAAGGCCCACAGCTAAGAGTTTGCTTTGAGTCTCAGAGGAGACTTTGGATTGGACCTTTCAGCGCTGAAACTGGTAGGACTTTGGCAACTCTTAGAGATGGACTAAGTGCATTTTGCATAAAGTGATATGCATAAGTCTTTTAGGAGCCAGAAGTGGAATATTATGGTTTATATCTAGATGTCTCCCAAGAGCCTCATGAACTCATAGTTGGGGCTTTTGGAAAGTGATTGAATTATAGGGCTAATAGTTGACTTTCTCTTAGAAGGTGGGGTCTAGGGGCTGGGGATATAGCTCAGTGGAATAAGCGCTTGCCTACCAAGCGCAGGGTCCTGAGTTCGATCCCCAGTACCGCAGAAAAAAAAAAAAAAAAAAAAAAAGAAGGTGGGGTCTATTCAGAAAAGGCAAGTAGCTGGATATGGTGGCACATGCCTGTACTCTCAGCACTCAGGAGGCTGAGGCAGGAGCATTGAGTTTGAGGCATGAGACAAAGTGAGCTCAAGGCCAGCCTGAACTACATAGTGAAACCCTGTCTCAAAAAGACCAAAAAACAACAGCAGCAGCAATAAAACCTCCACAAAAACCAAAAACCAAAAAAAGAAACAAAAGCAGAAGAGGCAGATCACTGGGGGCACAGACTAAAAGGGTCTGTCTCCTTTGCCAGCTTCTCCCTTTACACTTTCTCTCTGTTTCCTGTCTGCCATGCCATGAGTGACTCCCCTTTGTTAAGTCCCTGTGCTTGAAGCCAGCCAACTAAGGACTAAAAGCTCCGCAAACTGTGAGCCAAAATAAAACTTTCCTGTAAGTTGTGGGTGTTGGGTATTTTGTCCCAGGAGAAAAGAAAGTGACTAAGACAGAGGATAAGGGATTTAGGGACGGGTAATTCCAGGCCCTTAGCCAGGGGTACATTCCTATTGTAATGGGTCCCCTGCAAAGAGGCTTAGCAGCTCTTGTCTTGCCAGCTCTTGACTGGAGGCCAGGTGCTATTATCTTATTATCAATTTACAGATGTGTGTGTGTGTGTGTGTGTGTGTGGTTTCATATGTGTGTATATTGCACTAGGGTCTGAACCCAAGGCCTTCACAGTGAGCTACAGTCCTGGCCATTTTTTATTTTTTATTTTGAGGACAGAGTCTTGCTAAGTAGCTAAGTTGCCCAGGTTGGGTTCCAAGTGTTATCAGCCTCCCAGTCTGTGGCATTACAGACATGTACCACCATGCCTGGCTAATTTCTAGACATTAATATTATTTTTTGTAGATAGAGTCTCATTTATATATTCCAGGCTGGCTTTGAACTCACTCTGTAGCCCAGGCTGACCTAAACTCATGATGATCCTCCTGACTCAGCTTCCTGAATGCTGGGATTACAGATGTTCCCCACCATGCCTGGCTTCCAGACACTTAAAGTTCCCGTGCAATGGAGCAGTAGAGGCACAGAGTCCAGTAGAGTAACTTTCCCAGAATCAGAGATGTCATTCCTGGTAGACTCCAGACTCAAGCTTGGGAGGATGGCTCATCTATCAGGATTTCTCAACTGGGACTCTGATGACACTTGGGGGCTGTCTAATTCTTTGTGCAGAGGCAATCCTGTGCATTCTAGGCTGTTGAGCGACATCTCTGGTCTCTCTACCTACTAGATGCCGATAGCACTCTCCCCAAGTTGTGACCTCTGAAAAGATATTGTTGAATGTGCCGTAGAGAGCAAAACTGTCCTCAGTTGAGAGTTCATCTTTATGTGCAATATTTTTTTTAAATTTCAGAGGCAATATGTATAATGCTTTTTTTAAGAGTCCAATTAGTGGAGGTGCTTCCATTTATCTCAGATATCTTTCCACCTGCAAATCAGATGCTGAGGTTGGATGGAGTTAGACTGGAAGCCCAGCTCTGGCGCTTGTCAGCGATGGGACTGGAGGCAAGGCGCTCTTCGGAACCGCAGTCTCCTCCTCGTGAGCAAGAGATGGTAGCTCTCCGCAGGTGGAGCTAGGGGAACTCAGTGAGAAGCCCGCTGCACCGGATCCTCAGCAGGTCCTTGAGAATGTTTACATCCTCTGTTCGCAGCACAGTTCCGCCTGGGCTCATGGGCCAGCAGCTGACTGTATTTAGCATTTGGCTGCCACCTCTGATGTTGGTTGGTATCCGCAGCTGCTCTGGAACCTCTCAGCCCCATTAGCGCCCCGCTGTGGGAGATCAGGGCCCAGCACTAAAGGCACAGTGCTCAAGCTGATTCTCCTCCGTTTGAGGGTCACCTGCATGGAGCTGACATCGGTTGGCCTCCAGCGTTGTCAAAAAAGAACTAAAATAGCCATTAGCCTGGAGCCTGGGCCTGAGACGAAGCCGCACTGAGAGCATTGTTTATTCCCTTGTCTATTTGGCAGTGACAGGTTTGCAGCTCTTCTGGCAAAGGGGCTCTGTCCTCTGCTTTGAAGTGAAACTAGTGGCCGGGAATGGTTTTTCCCAAGCCTCAAAATGGAGTTCTCCCTTATTATGCTTTACTGTGTTTCTGTTTTAATGTTTGTGTGTAAGGAAATGGGACCTGTGAGAGTTTCTGGAGCAATGGAGTAAGCCAGCCAGGGAAGCCCATAAACAGAACAGAGAGGACAGGCAGGTGGGGAACAGACCCTGGGCCTCATAGAATGGCAGGCAGGCGAGTTGCTCTTCCTGGCTAGGTTTAGAGACCTGCAGTCTCTGGTCCTCCTGACCTGACTGAATTCAAATAATAACATAGCATTTACCATGTACCAGACACCACCTTTTACTTTCTATGTGTTGCTGATCCTTACAGTTTTATTTCATCTCTGTATACGACCTTATTTAATGAAGTATGTGTTACTGTCTCCATTTCACAGATGGAGAAACTGAGTCCCTTATTCAAGGGACATTGAAATGGCTGTGGCTTTGGGTGTTTTCATGACAAAATGAATACCCTTTTTTCTTACTGAAAATAGTATGCCACTGCAGGCATTTTTTAAAAAAGACTCCGGCAAAGAGAAGAAACAGAATCCACCCATAATCAACCTCCCAGATATAAGAATTATTAACTTTTTTTGTTGTAGGACGGAGATTGAATCTAACACATTTGCCCTGAGGTACATCCCCAAACTCTTTTCATTTTTTATTTTGAGGTTGGGTCTCACTGAGTTGTCCATGCTGCACTCAAACTTGCAATTTTCCTGCCTCAGCCTCCCAGAGGGTTGGGGTCAGGGATGTGCTCTCAGCCCAACAGAACTATTAATGCTTGAGTGTCTGTTTCTCTCATTTAGGAGTTTGCAAATGACGGCCCTCCAGGCACTTCTGCCTGTCCTTATAGATACATAAAGTTCTCCGGAGCACACTAAACTTTCTGTGGGTAGGGGTGTAATTATGGAAAAAGTGCTGCTTGGATTTGGAAGATGATAATGACCTTCCAAAGTACTCCTCTGAGGCCTGCTTCCGGTCAGCAGCACAGCTGGAGGAGGTTTTAGAAGAAAAGCTGCTTACGAAGTGCAGGCGGCAGTGATGCCATCTCAAGGGCCAGAAGTTATTTCCTTATTCACTTATTGTTTCATTCTGACGCCATGGATAAGCCCAGCTGGGCAGAGAAAGTCTTCATTGGAAATACATATCCTGTTGATTGTGGGATTTAAACATAGTGATTTCTGTCATTAGTTTCTTTTTGTGTTTCCTGAGCTTCAAAGTCCACTTCTTCACCTCTGATGAGCAGGGCCTTTGGCGGGACACTCGGGGTTGGGGCAGGCTGCACTGAATGTGGATACTTTCCACAGCAGAAAACACTTGCCCCTCCCATTTCCCCAGCACCAGGCCTCCTGGTGAAATTTCTCAGTGACCCTCTTTGCTTGGCTGGGCCTCAGTATGCCTGTCTATAAAATGGGATTCCTCCTCCCTGACCATTTATTTGCCTCAGGCTTTAGTGTTCTCTGCTCAGAAAGTAGATGGTGGTGGTGGTCTTCGGGATTAATCAGTTCTTCACTAAAACTTTGGGCTCCCTGATCTTGCTCACCCTTGGCCTCCAGGATGCCTATGACACAGTTGCTGGGCACACTGCTGGATGGGTAACCTCTAATTTTATCCTAGCAGATGGCTCCCAGCCTGGGTTCCCCACTGGCAGGTGAGCTGGGTGGACCGGATGTTCACACTTCCTTCTGCTCCTGTCCAGACCTCACCAAATGACAATCAAGAGGTTCTGTTTTGTTGTTGTTTTTTAAAGAAAGAGATAATAGGAAACAGAGAAACTGATCTTCTACAAATGGAAGGGGACCAAGAGATGGGCGGAGAGGAAGGAAGGGGAAATTAAAAGAATTAAGATGTGTTTTATACACGTATCAACACCCTACAATGAATGTAATCATTGCATACTGCAAATGTGTACTAATAAAAATTTGACAAAAGTAGATAGAAACCCATCATAACCTATGACATCTACAGAATAGAGACATTAGCACCAGCATTGTGGAAGCTGGAAAGCAGATCAAAAGCAGTAAATGGCTTAGCAGAACAAAGAACGCTTGAAGCCCCCAGACCCTGGATCTATATCTCAGAGCCCCCCAAAGGCACAGGGCCTAGAACTGGGCCTGGAGGATTGGGTGGGCCGCTCCCAGCTCCCTGCCTTGGCTCTTGTGGCCAGGGCTACTCCCCTGGACCCCAGCAGAAAGCAGGTGGTCCGGAGGTGGGTTTCGGGAGAGGACAAAGCTATGGGGTTCAGGACTGGAGATTGCTAGGCAGAGTTGAAGGCACAGAGCCTGAATGTAAAGGGGGAGGCCAAGGGTCTCTGTGGTGTTGAGACTTCAGAACTGTCTGTGCCCTGCATCGCTGGCTGGCCTCTATGGTCCTGGTGGAAGACCCAAAGACTTTTCCCTGGGGAATCTGACCAGCAAAGAAGAACGCCTCTGAAGCTATTTTTGGCTCAGCGAACACAAAGCCCCCTAATCACCTACATCCAGCTCAGGGTTAGCCAACACCCCAGTGTGCTCAGGACTTTAGTTCCCATTGGACATGATGGTATAATCCAAATGGAAACTGAGCCCCCCACTTCTCCTTCCATACTGGAGGTGGGACCCAGGGTCTCATCATGCTAGGCTACCACGGAGCTGCACCCTCAGCCCTCAGATACAGTGGGGGAGACAGGGCCCACCCAAACCCAGAAGCAGGCACAGGAAACCTGGGAAACACAGAAACCATGCCAGGGAAGAGAACTTAGAAATGCTGCCATTCGTGTCCTCCCCAAAGTCGGACAGGATGTTGCACACAAAGGAGCCGGATGCTATACAAAGGCAACATGTGTGACTAAAAACAAGCCCTGGGACTTTGAAACCCTGGGAGCAAAATGAAGAATTCTGCTGCCTACTTAGAACACAAGGCTGAGAAAATCACCCCAAGGTAGAAGGAAAGAGAGAAGAGGAGAGGGCAAAATCCATCACCTAGGGGGCCAGCCTAGGAATTTTGACATCCAAGCTGTAGGATGTCTAGAAAGAGTAGAGAAGCCGGACATAGTGACACAACATCTGTAATCATAGCACTCCGGGAGGCTGAGGCAGGAGGATTGCAAGTTTAAGCCCAACCTGGGTAACTTAGCAACTTACTGAGACCCTGTTTCAAAATGAAAAGAAAGAAGAAGGGCTGGGGTGTAGTTCAGTGTGAAGCCCCTGGGTTCACCCTCCAGTTCTGCCCCCCCCAAACAAACAAACAAACAAACAAAACTAAACAACCAGGACAGACCAGGCATCTTAGTTACTTTTCTCCTCGCTGAGATAAAATATCTTACTCCTAAAGTTAAAGGAAGAAAGGTTTACTTAGTTCACAGTTTGTAGAGATTTCAGTTTATTATCAGCTGGCTCCAAGGCAGAGTGATGTGGAGAAATGGTTCGGTGGGACAGAAGGTAGCTGAACAAGCAAGGGCGGCCCACAGCTCCCTCTGCCCCCTTTATCCAGGCTGCTGAGGGCGGGGAGCGCTCACACCCTCACTCCTGGGGCCCTGGAGCCTAGCATTGCACCATGAATCAATTTTAGAATCAGTCTCAGTATCACACACTCTAGATCCAGCCACCTCTGAAAAAGCCCCACTTATGACCGCATGAGGGCTTTGGGGACATCTGGACACAGCCATAACACCAGGTCAAAGGAGGTAGAATTGCCCAGCAGGGGTGACACCAGCCAAAGGACAATGGAGCAGTCAATGTCGTCGATGTGCTGGGAGCCTGCTAGAATGAGCAATAGGCACAAGGAACATCTAGTAGAGGGAAAGCATCATTAACTCCAGGGAAACCAAAAGGAGAGAATCAGTGTGATAGGTCCTAGCTCTCACGTTTGAAGAGTGATCGCACGCTCAGGAAACCTTGGTACCACCCTGGCTCAACATCATCCTGTCCTTCCGCCTGCAGACCGAGCATGTCCGGGCTCCACCTGGTGAAGAGGGGCTGGGAGCACAAGAAGCTGGACCTGCACAGAGACTTCACTGTGGCTTCCCCAGCGGAGTTCGTCACGCGCTTTGGTGGGGATCGGGTCATCGAGAAGGTACAGGCGGGTCCTGCTCAGGGTTTGGGTGCAAGGGCCCCTCCTCCCAGCTGGAGGTGGGAGAGCCAGCTTTGGGTCCTTTCTCACACTGCGCAGAGAGGACTGAGCTTTTTGCCCTCTCAACAGCTTGATGCAAATGGGTACAGTAGCCCATTTCCCAGAGGGGGAAACCAAGGCCTCACACACTGTCAGGAGATTTCTGGGTGTTTCTGTGAAAGGGGCAGCTGTCCAGGTTATTGGGAGGAAAGCATAAACTCAGTCCTGCCCTCCCGAGTCCTAGCGCTTCCTGGAAGAGAGGAGACCCCCAAGCTGTAATGATAATCACGAAAGGGCAGAGGCTAAGACTTGCCGTTCGGGAGGGCTTCACATTGTCTCCTTGCGGGGCCCAGGCTCCACCCTGTGTGGTTAGTCCTGTCATGTCCAAGACTGGCTGGGGTTCAGGGATCTGACACCGGCTCTCCAGGGTCAGGTAGCCAATAAGTGGTGGCACTGGGATTTGAACCCACATTTTTTGTCAGCAAGGTCTTGTTCTTTTCCATTTGAGGTGAGTGCAGTGGGGATAATAGCAGGGCCACTAGCCATTTAGGAGGGCCTGTTCCCAGGCGGGTTGCCTGCTACCTGTGCTGCGCTTCTCATTCAGCCACCCATGAGGAAGCTGAAGCCTGGGAGGAGGTTGGTTGTCCGGTGGTGGAGCTGGGATTTAAACATTGGCTGTTACATCCCAGCAGCCCCCATGACACGGACCCAGCATAGTAAGTACACTGTTGCTGGCAGGGACTCACCTAGCCCGGCTGTGGTTCATGTTGCTGTTGAGCATTGAGATTCCTCCTCACTGCCATAGACCTCAGATTTAGGGTCCATGGGGTTGGATCCAGAAACTATGTTCTTATTTTTTTCTTTTTTTATGGTGCTGGTGATCCAACCCAGGGCCTCTTACAACAGCAGCTGCACTTTGGCACACTCGCCAGTGGACTAGTTTGAGGCCAGCCCACCTGGTGGCCAGAAGTGAGTTCTCAGGAGTAACTTAGGGCCTGGGGTGGCCACAGGGGCCTCTGGCCCAGAGTGGGGGTGCCGCTTTCTGGTGAAAGAGGTGACCTTGGCTTGTCCTGTGTTCCAACTCCTCATGGGAAAGCGCAAGCTGTGGGGATTAGAGCAGCAAGCTGGCCCCTCCCCATGGGACCGGAAGATGTGGGAGAACAACAGGGGGCTACCCGTAACTCTTCTTCCCTGACCCAGCCTTGCTTTGCTAATAAGACTGACAGCCACAGCCCCACCATTTCATCATTTTTTCCTAAGGGGCATTTTTGACAGGGTAGAAAGAACATTGAACCTGAGCAAGGAATTGTGGGATCAAATCACAGCATGGCTGCTCATGGGAGCTGAATGCATCAGACTGTTTCCTCTTGTGTAACCGAGAGGCGATCACATCCGAACTCTGTTGAGATTTATCCTTCCTGCCACCATAAAGACTGCAGAGCAAGGGAGAAGTATTTAACATGATGAAATTGCTCTGTAAATCAAAGCTTTGAGGCCATTAATTTAATTTTCTTTTTCTTATAATAGGACCTGAACTCAGGGCCTTTGCACTGAGCTACTTCCCTAGTCCTTTGCATTGTTTTAATATCCTAGACAGAATCTTGCCAAGTTGCCTAGACTGGACTTGAACTTGCACTCCTCCTGCCTCAGTCTCCTAGAAAGCTGGGATTGCAAGTGTACACCACCAAGCCTGACTGTAATGTATTTTTTTAAATAAAAACCCAAAGTTTGTTTTTGTTTCTGAGAGGCTGAGTGGTGGCCAGGAAGATGGCTAGTCTGACCTCTTTATGTGGATGTAATGCTCAGAGGAAAAGAAGGTGCCCAAGGCCACACAGCAAGTTCATAATGCAAACAGAGTTTGAAACCAGGACCTGTTCTGTTGCTCTCAGCTACTGCTGTTCCTCTTTACCAAATCTAAGACCTTTCATCTTTAGAATGCAGAGGCAAGGGGAGAGTTACTTCAGCCTGCGGACTCAGACATGTCTGGATTTGAGCCCCAGCTCTTCCACTCGCTAGCTGTGTGACCTTGGAAAACTGCGTTAACTCCTGTGAGGTTTAGTATCTTTCTTCTCCTCTGTAAAATTTTGAGACAAGGTCTTATTAAGTCACTAAGTTGGGCATGAACTTGGGTTTCTCCTGCCTGAGCCCCCCACTTTGTGGGATTTTAGGCATGTGCCCCCATACCTGGTGAACTTTTGTATCTCTAACCCCCAAACTGGAATCGATAAAATCTCTTTCAAATGGTTGTTGTGATGATAAAATGAAAAAAAGCAGATAAAATACACTGTACTGTAGCATAGGATATTTTATTACTATTTTTATTTTAAAAACACTAAAAGTGATACAGAATTTCAAAATAAAATGATAGGAAATTAACAATGGTTATTATATTACATATTATTATCTTCCAAGTAGTTGTTCAGATTACCAGATATAGGCATGTAAGACTGATCAAATAATATAAGCACATGGCCAGGCGTGGTGGCGCACAGCTGTAATCCCAGCACTTGGGAGGCTGAGGCAAGAGGATCGTTGCAAGTTTGAGACCAGCCTGGGCTACAAAGTGAGCTCAAGGCCAGCCTGAACTACATAGCGAGACCCTGTCTCAAAAAGACAAAAAATAAAAAATAAAAATAAAAAAAACCAATATAAGCACTAACTGTTCCTTTCAATGAGCTAATAGGAATTAGTAGTACCATTATATTAGCTATTATATATATATATACATATATATATATATAGTTATTTTAAACACTCAAGAACCATTACAGGTCCTCATGATTGCCCCAAACAAAGGGAATCAATTCATTCTGCCATCCATTCATCCACTCATTCCATCGTCCATTCACACAGCAGGCGGAGCTTGAGCACCTCTTGGCCAGGCTGCAGGCTGTAGGAACACAGTAGGCTGGCATGGTGTGCTCTCCAGATGGCTGGGTAGCATGCTGTCTCCAGCACAGGAAGATGTAGAGCCACCGCTCCTTCCTGGTTTCTATCAGGTGCTCATTGCCAACAACGGGATCGCCGCCGTGAAGTGCATGCGCTCCATCCGCAGATGGGCCTACGAGATGTTCCGCAATGAGCGCGCCATTCGGTTCGTAGTCATGGTGACCCCTGAGGACCTCAAGGCCAATGCAGGTACCTGAACTTGACCCTCTCCCCTTTAGGATCTCAAGGTCAGCTGCCCTCATCTCCACGCTGCCGGGGACCAGTCCCGGGGTACCTCGTATGAGTCCATGTTTATTTGTCTTTTCTTCTTTATTTAATTAAAATGTCTGCTCATCATAAGAATCATGGGTCTCAAAAGATGCAAACAACTAACTTGAAGAATGTTCCCAGCAGGTTGGTGGCTATTTCTCCGGATGTTTTTTCCTACACATGTATATCGTATTTCAATTCTTTGTTCATTTTTCCGTTCATTTACCTATTATAGCTCAGTCTATTAAGATGGATCATCCTTTAAGTAATTGTTGGATGACTTGCTTTGTTAAAAAATTCTTTTTCTGAGCAGTCTTATCTTTTCATAGACCCTTCTGCACCCCACAATCAGAGTGATCTTTTGAAAACGTGATGCAGATCTTGTCATTCTTTTTTAGCTTCATTGGTACATTTTAGACACACGTAATGATAATATTCCTCACAGGGAATTTGTACCTGTACATGAGGTGTCTGCTTTCTCTTTTCTCCCATTCCCCCTGCCCTTAAACCCCTTTCCACTCTTTATTTGCAAAAGCTTTGTTTTCATTTTTTCCTTTTATTCTTTTTTTCTTGTCCCATCCTTCCTCTCCCCCTCCCCACTCCCTTGTTCCCCTTCCTCTTGGAACATTTTCTTCCCATTTCCCAATATCAGTTATACGTTTTGGTCCTTATTGACATTTTTCATTTATCACACCAGAGGAATAATGCAGCGTGTAAATGTGCATGTCTGATTTATCTCACTTAAGGGTATGTCTCCAGGTGCATCCATTTAGCTAGAATGTTTCCAGCTTATCCTTCTTTATGGCAGAGTAGTACTTCATGGTATAAAAACCCCCACATCTGCCCTCTCCATTCATCAGTTGATGGGCATTGGGCTGTTTCCGAGATTTAGTTATTGCAAACTGTGCTGCTATAAACATGAGGGTGCATATCTTTCTGTGGTATGATGCATTTAATTCTTTCAGAAAGATACCAAGAAGGGGAATAACTAGGTCAAAAGGAGCCTCTAGTTTTAGTTTTTTGAGGAATCCCTGTACTGATTTCCACAGTGGTTGCACCAATCTGCACTCCCACCAAAGGTGGAGAAGGGTTCCTTTTCCCCACAGCCCTGGCAGCATTTGTTATTGGTTGGTTTCTTTTTTTGGCACCAGGAATTGAACTCAGGACCTTGTGCTTGCCAGGCAGTGCCACTGAGCTATATTCCCAGCCCTATTGGTTGATTTCTTAAAGCCATTCTTTCTGGAGTGAGATGGCATCTCAGGAGTGTTCTCATTTTTATCTCTCAGATGAGCAGTGATCTTGAACATTTTTTATATATTTATTTGCCATTTCTACTTCTGCATCTGAGAAATGCCTATTCATTTTACGATGCCCATTTTTAGATTGGGTCGTCTTCAAATTTTGGTCTGATGTTTTAACTTCTTTCTACAGTCTAGATATTAGTTCTTTGAGGAATAGCTGGAAAAATCTTTTTCTCACTCTGTGGGTTGTCTCTTCATTCTGTTAGTGGTTTTAAGGCTGTGCAAAAGCTTTATAATAAGATGAGATCATTCCTTGTGATTTTTGTGCGAGCAATTGAGATTTTGTCCATAAAGTCTTTGCCTACACCAATATTTTCTGCCTGGTCTGTCTCCCAGTAGATTTGTTGTTTCTCTTTTAATATTTATTTATTTATTTTAATATTTAGATCTTTGATCCATTTCAATTTTATTTTAGTGCATGGTGAAAAATAAGGCTCTAGTTTTAATCTTCAGCATGTGGGAAGCCAGGTTTTCTAGCACTGTTCGTTAAAGAGGCTGTCGTTTTTTCAGCGAAGATGTTTGGCTCCTTTGCCAAAGATAAGGTGATTGGGCATGTTTGGAGTTGTTTCTGCATTTCTAATCTGATCCATTAATCCTCAGGGTTTTTTTTTTTTCCAGTATCATGCTGTTTTTTTTTTTTTTAATCACAGTAGAGTAGTAGTATAATTTCAAGTCAGTGATTGTGATGCCCCCACCTTGCCCTCGTTGCCCAAAATTGCTTTTGTTATTCTAGGTCTCTTTTGGTTCCAAATGAATTTTAGGATGGTTTTTTCTACTTCTGTGAGATAAGCTATTGGTATTTTGATCAGGACTGTATTGAATCTGGAAGTATGGCCATTTTCACTATTGGTTCTGCCGATCCAAGGAAAAGGGATATCCTTCCAGTGTTTGATATCCTCTTAGATTTCAGACTACTGTAGTTTTCAATGTAGAGTTCTTTCACTTCCTTTGTTAGATTGATTTCTAGGTAGTTAATGTTTTTGGATGTTACTGTGAAAATTGTTGTTTCCCTAGTTTCATTCTCTGTGAGTTTGTTATTTGTGTACAGGAATACTATGGATTTTTGAGTGTTGACTTTGTATCCAGCTATACTGCTAAATTTGGTTATTAAATCTAGAAGTCCTTTGGTGGAGTTTTTGGGGTTTTCTATGTACAGTATCATGTCATCTCCAAATAATGATAATTTGACTTCTTCATTTTCTATCTTTATTCTTTTTATTTGTTTATCTTCTCTAACTGCATGGTGAATGTTTCTAGAACTATATTGAATAAGAGTGATGACAGTGGACTTCCTTCTCTTGTTCCTGATTTTAGAGTGAAAACTTTCAATTTTTGTCCATTTAGTGTGATATTGGCTATTGGTTTGTCACAGATGGCTTTTATCAGGTTGAGATAAAGACCATCTATTCCAAGTTTCTGTAAGGTTTTTTATCATGAATGGATGTTGGACTTTGTTAAATGCTTTTTTATTTTACATCTATTGAGTTGATCATGTGGGTTTTGATCTTGACTCTGTATTACAATTATTGATTTGCGTATATTGAACTATCCTTGCATTCCTGGGATGAACCCTACTTGGTCATGGTGTATAATCTTCTTAATGATTTGCTGCTGTGTGCCAGTGTTTTATTGAGGATTTTTGCATATGTAATCATTAGGGAGATTGGCCTATAGTTGTCTTTTTGGTTGGATCCTTCTCTGGTTTTGGTATCAGGGTGATGCTTGCTTTCAGGAATGAACTTGGGAGTACTGCTTCCCTTTTAATTTCATTACAGAGTTTTAAAAGTAATGACATTAGATCTTCTCTAAATTTCTTGTAGAATTCAGCATTGAACCAGTTAGGGCCTGGGCTTTTCTTTGTGGTAGGTTTTGAATTATATCTTCAACTTCATTGACTGGTAATAGTTTATTCAGAATTTTATATCTTATTTATTCAGCTTTGGTAATTCATACACATCTAGGAATCTGTCCATTTCTTCTGTTTCCCACTATTAGAATATAGATTCCCAAAGATGATCTTCTGGATTTCTGCAGGCTCTATTATGTTTTTTTTTTTTTTTTTTTTTTTGCGGTACTGGGGATCGAACTCAGGACCCTGCACTTGCTAGGCAGTCGCTTATTCCACTGAGCTATATCCCCAGCCCTGCAGGCTCTATTATGGTTTCGCCCTTTTCATTCACCTTTTTCATTCATTGCATGGATTTTTTTTTAAAATTTTATTTTAAAGACAAAAGAATGGAGACATATGAACCAGAAAAGCCATAAACAATACAGAAAATACAAAGTTATACAGAATATAGTAGGGAATTAGAACTGGATGTTGTATTACATAGTTATCTTCACATTAGTTAACACAAAAACATTAAAGGAAATACCAAATTATAGATAAGATAGTAGG
>PVLD010022595.1:0-29020 GCA_004027595.1 Dinomys branickii
ACTGTCTGACTAAATTTGCATGTCTGTATATGGGTCCATACATCTACAATTCGAAGGTATCAATGGATAAAGCAACAACTACTGTTGAGACCATATCACCTTGTCTATAGATTAGTTGTGATTGTACTATTTTCTATGATAATGGGTGTCTGTTTGTCAATATGTTTTTGTACTTTTATGTTTCTAAAATAAAAAAAATTAAAAAAATAAAAATAAAAAAAAAATAAAACATAGCACAAGGGTAACACCAGGATAAGTGGTGTCAAAGAGCACAAGGATGACACAGCACAGACAAAGCCCCTCGTGCCACAGAGCCCAGCGCTACAGTCGCCGCTGATGCTTACATAACCAGCATTTAAGTGTGCTGCACACACCTGTGATCCTCAACAACTTTAATGAACAACTCTGAATTGTCACATGTCCTTTGACATGCCCATACTAGGTAAAAGGAGTTCAATGTGTCTGTGTTGACATCCCCCTTTCACAAGTACAAAGGTAGAAAAGCAGTGAAAAGCCAGCCACTATCCCTCCTCTGGTAAAAGTCTCTCAGGTACTACCACAGTAATTCAGGAATTGCTTTCTAGTTCCACCATACCTCCATTCTAACAAAAGAAGAGGTCACTCAGAAAATACTCAGCAGTGCCACTGTTTAAAACTGATCAGGGAAGCCAGGCATGGTGGCACATGCCTGTAACCCCAGCACTCAGGAGGCTGAGGCAGGAAGATTATTGTGAGTTGGAGGCCAGCCTGGGTTATACAGTGAGATCAAGGCCAACCTGAACTGCATAGTGAAACCTTGTCTCAAAAAGACAAAACAAAACAAAAACTGATCAGGGAGCATAAAATAAACCTGTATTTTATCAAACAAAAGCATTTAAATAAAAAAATCTAGGCATTGTAGAAAAAAAAACTTGTAAAATATTATATTATATTTGTTTTGTTTTGGTACCAGGAATTGAACTCAGGACCCTGTACTTTCCAGGCAGGCACTTGTGCCTCTGAGTTATGTCCCCAGCCCTATAAAATATATGAGAGGATGTATTATGCACATCCTCTCATCACAAGGAGTGTAATAATTACACACTGCAAGTATGTATTAATTAAAAACCTGAAAAAAGAACAGATAAAAAATAAGGAAAGGAAGTGTATTTAAAAAGACATGAAACATCAAACCTTATACAATAAGAAATGATTGAGTCAGTAAACTGGACATATTTTATACATGTTTACATCCTGTATGTTTGTACATGCACATATACACACATATAAATTTCTATGAACATACACAAATAAGTGTAGTACAATTTATTGTTGAAATTTCTAGCATTGTAACCAAAACCCACCTCGACATTCTGAGAAAACTGCTAGACTTCCAGGGCCCTCTTTCCTCACACTTAGAAGAGCATACAGTGGCAACGTTACAAGTTTCAACCAACTGAACATAAACAGAAGTGATTTTTTTTCTGCTGTCGTACAATAAACTATTTCAAACCTATCAGCTTAAAACAATACCCATTTATGAGCTCACAGTTCTACAGCTCATATGAACTCTACGATCAGAGTCTCACAAGGCCAAAACAAAAGTGTTAGTTACACTGGGCTCCTGCCTGGTGAATCCAGAGACACATCCTTTTCCATTCAGGTTGCTAGCAGAACCCAGCTTTTCAAGGCTGTGGGCCTCAGGTCCTGATTTTCCTTGCTGGCCTTATACAAATGCTTCTTTCTCTCTGCTCCTAGAAGCTCTCTGCTTTCCTTCTCACTATACCCCTTTCAACCTTTAGGGCAGCAGCACCATGGTTAAGTCCTGCTAATACTGTACTTTCCAGTTTCTCTCACTTCCCCTTCTGCTATCAGCCAGGAAGAATTCCTTGCTTTCAAATGGCGCACATAATCACATTTCTCCCCTCTGTTATATAAAGCAGCAATATCAGCAGTGATATCTTTTCATATTGAAGTTTACACCTACTCAAAAGGTAGGGAACTACAAAAGGAGTCACCGAAGGTGGGATATCATTCTGCCCAAACATTCCTCCTCCAAGCCTGGCCAGTGAAAATCTCCCATGCTTTCCCAACATGTTCTTTGCTCCTGATGACTGTGAAAACCATGTGTGACAACATTGAAGAACACATCAAGTAACACCCTGGGTCCCTGAAACAAAAATAGGGATAAGAAAAATGGGTGGGGGAGGGGAAAGCAAAGATGTGAAAAGGAAAAATATATTTATACATAAGATGGTTCAGACAGTTACACAGTTGATTTCTTAGTTCACTGGAAAGAAAGGTTTGTGCTAATATCATTTGGGCAAAATATTTTACCTGTATCTTGTACTCTAACTACTACAAAGACAATATGCAATGTATCAATTTTCATAACTCTCATACTGACCTGTTTTGAAACTATTTTGTTTTCTCTTCTCTTTATAATAAAAAAAGCATAAAAAGAGCTTCCAGCAACGAAGTGCCACTAAGACTTCTGGGGAAGCAAGGAAACTCAGACTATAACAAAGTTGTGCAAAGTGTAGATTAAAACAAAATTGTCTACTGGTTAAAAATTAGGTCTAAAAGAGAATTTCCCCTGTGGTAACTGGCTAATGGAAATGAAGAGAAGAAAATATACTTCAGAAGCCTACTAAGTTTTTCATGAAATTGTACTACCCAAGTCAGCCATGAGCTATGAATAGTCAAAAGCCTGTGACTGTGAAACAACCCCTTAATTGAAACAAACAGTATACTGAACAAAAAAGTTATGCAGCTCCCAAAGAGGCCAAACACATGTTATCTCTCTCACTAAATATGCACAAATATAAGAGGGAGCAAAAACAGTTATTCCAAAATTTGAAAGCCAGATAAAATGTAGGAGATTCGTCTACTCTAAGGGTTGATGTCATAATGCCTGACAGCAAGACGGTAGCACTGCAGGACACAATAACTGCTGTTATGCCCCTCCTTTCCTTTTACAAGCAAGAGTATTTACTGTGGACAACATTCCGGTACATTTAGAAGTATAAGCAGACTATCCCCTATATGTGTCTAAGCACTCCAATCAGGATCTATGGGGAAAGTTCCGTGTGAATTATAAGATAATTCAATTTCTTTCATATATCGTAACTCAAAAAAGGCCTAAAAATATTACCTAGAGTTCCTTCAGAGGCCTCAGAACCTAAGCTAACCTCTTAGAAGCTCAGGGTTCATTTGAAGTATTACAGAAAGCTTCTCTATACTCATGCACACCGTATGTAATTTGACAAAGGAGAGAGGGTCAGGGCAGAGGGACTTTGGGATCACATTCAGAATTTGGAAGATGTACTAAATGTAAAATGTTACTTCCTGAAGCAACAGATATCACCTGATGATTTAATATCCTATGAAAGTACTGCATTGACAGTCTACAAGAAGACTTGACTGGATTTCACAACCATGAAATTTTAAATAGCCACAGCTCTCTTCTCAGGCCTTATCAGACATTAAAAACTGTATAAATCACGGTAAGCACTTGAGCTCCCAAAATGATTAGGGAAACAAAACCTCAGCCAAAAAACATTGCAAAGTGTGCTGTAAAATTTTCAAACTTCCTGTGTTGTCTCCCATGGCCTCAACATCCCCACCCGCATCACTGTGCGCCCATCAAGGTGAAAAGGTCTGCCACCTGATCGAGGCGACCCAATCACAAGTCCCCCCCTGCCTTCCCTGATCTGGAGATGAATCCCCAGGAAACCCCTCCTGTCCTTTCCTGTGCATTCCTCCACAGTCCGCAGCCAAGGCACGCAAGTACCAGCTCCTTCCCACTCTCTCGACTCCCCCTCCTCAGCTGAGCCCACTCCATGCCCTACAGGTAGCCCTCCCTGTACAGTGATTCTGTCTCCTTGAGGCTGAGTTTTCTTAAGCCTATCCTGTGTCCCCTCTTACAAACACAGCTGACTCACTGTCTCATAAAAGAATATAGAACAAGAGTACAAAGTACTGAAAGAATGGGAAAAAACTAAGCAACAAGGAAATCTACCGATTTCTTGCCCAATTATCTTGTCCGTTTGGCCTTAGCTCATCCCTGGGAAGTCCCACCAGGTATTCACTTTCAACATTGGAGTGGCTCTTCATGCTGCCTCTTTGCTCAGTGTTACAGCTTAGATTGAAAATGTCTCCCCAACGTTTCATGCATGTGAAAGATGACCGGGTCATGGGGGTGCCATTCTTACCCATTCACTGATGAGTTCAGTAGCTAAAGATGCAATTAGAATGTGGAGCCTGGCTGGGGGTAGGCCACTGGAGGTGTGGCCTGGAAGGGTGTACTGTATTCTTGTCCCTGGCTCCTTGCTCTCTCTGTTTCCTGGCTGCCACAGGAAGGTCTTACACCCAGGACCTCCTGTCATGTCATTTCTCTGCCTTAGATAAACCAGCAGGCCATAGACTGCAACCGTGAGCCAAAATAACCCTCTCCTCCTTTAAGCTGTGGATGTCAAGTACTTGTCCTGCAGCTAGAGAGGAACTAAGACACCTCAAGTCTATTACTCATTTGTCTGCATCCACTTCTCAACACAGCACTCTGAAGGAAGCTCTGGCGTGGCCTGACACCCTTGGACTTGCATGCAGCACAAGAAGGCCAGCAGAGTAGAATACACTCTGCAAGACTGAGACCCCTCTTGAGTATCAAATCCTTCCTTCCTCCCGCAAGGACACTAGTTCTGAAAACAGTCACCATTTTCCCCAAACAAATACTGCCGTTTTCAATAATACCTCTAAGTAATTTGGAATACGCTTAAATTTTTCCAACTAGATTGAAACCAAAATTCAAAGACACTCAGTCTAAATCTTAAAGAATAACTTTTGGGGAAGTTTACAAAAAATGTAACCAGCAACAGTAAAACTTCAAGAAGAGCCTCAGTCTCAAGAGAAATCATTTTCTGTTATTAGTTTCCTTTCACACATGGGTCCACTGTCAAGTTCACCAGTGACTTAGTACTCATTAACAACTTTTTTTTTTACATGATTCAAGTTATCCTTATCACACATACATGGCACTGTCACTGAAATTCTTATTCAATTCTCACAGCACTACAAAGGTTTCTTGTATTTTCCCCTAAAAGTAGTTCAAAGCAGACTGCATTTTGAACAGACATCCTCAAGCCCAGTCACATAATATCTGGATTAGTTATCATAAGAATCACTCCAACTAGATGTGGCTTTGGTGGTGCACTCTTGGAATCCTGGCACTCTGGGAGGCAAAGGCAGTAGTATCAAAAGGGTGTCTCCAGCCTGGATTGTTCAGCAACTTACTGAGACCCTATCTCAATTTTTTAGAAAAAAAAAAATTAAAGGTGGCTAACATGTAGCTCAATGTAAGGTTTCAATCCTTAGTAACACACACATTCACATGCACACATGCGCACGTGCATGCACACACACACACACATACACACACTTTTCCCCCACAGTATGATCAAGGTCTTCAACTTCAGTTCTACTTTCTATTTCTGTCTGAATCTAGGCTACTATCACAAAATGCTTGAGGCTGCATAATTTACAAATAATAGAAGGTATTTCTCACAGACTGGAATCTGAGGAGCCCAAGAACAAGGCACCAGTAGATTTTGTGTTTGGTGAAGACACAATGTGTTTCAAAGAGAGCAGGGATATTGTTATGATACCCTCCTGTCGCAGAAAGGAACAGGGTTTCTTCTTTCAGTACCTTTATAAGAGCACTAATTCCATTTATAAAGGCAGAGCTCTCAAAACTTAATCACCTCCTAAAGCATCAACACCTTAATATCTCAGCAATAAAGTTTCAGCATAAAAATTTTGGGTGGAGCCAAATTTATACCATAGCAACATTCCTCAAAATTCATTTAAAAAGAAAGCATATTTCATTCAATGCAACAGAAAGTTATAGTATTTACAGACTAAATTGTCATTCTGAATGTTGATTTAAATACAGTATTTCAAATAAAAATGACTGTTAGGGATCGAATTAAGCCCCAAAAATGTGTATGTTAAAGTCTTAACGGCAGCATCTCAGTATGTGACTGTATTAGAAACAGGGGCACTGCAGTTGTAATTACTCAAGGTAAAAAATGAGGTCATACTGGAGTAGGTTGGGCCCCTGATTCAAAACGACTCGTGTGCCTATAAAACATGGAAAATTTTGAAGAGTAATACACACACCAACAGAACGCCATATGATCATGAGAACAAGACTGAAGCGATGCATTTAAAAGCTACATGAGGGAGAAGGCTGCCAACAAAGCTTCAGAAGTGAGAAAAGAGGCCAAGAGCAGGCGCTGCCCAGCGCTTTCAGAGAAAGCAAGGCCCTGCTGACCTCAGTCTAGGACTTCAAGTACCCCTAGCTCAGGAAGGGTAAGATATACATCTCTGTCCTTTAAACTGCCCTGGGCACTTTGTGACAGAAGCCTAGCAAACCACTGCATTGACCAAAGACATTTTACTCTGGAACAACCTTCACATGTTGTTATGAAATAAAATAACATTCACATTAAATGTGTAATAATGTCAAGTTTTTAAAGTGCAGGTTGTGCAAAAAAAATATTAATTAGAACCAAAGCTATTTTTACCTAAGCTGTTGTAAATTTTAAACAAGTGAAAAAAAAATGAGATTGCTCTTGATAAAGTGAAATCTTAATATGAGCAAAACTCACTAGAATTAAAGTGATGGATGTTCACTTCTCATTACAGTAAAAAAGAAACTCAATTACATAGTAAGACATATCTTTATGAGCAATTAAGTACATTAAAGTAGCATGACCATCTATTTTAACATATTCTCATGCTGAATTTTCCTCTGTACTAAATGTTATTTGTCAAAAGCATTTGCATCTCGAAATAGTAATGATACTAAAATAATTTCAGCAACAAGGTAAAACTAATCCTATTTCAAGACAGCAGTTATGACATAGCCCACAAAAATTCCAAGCTAGTGGAACACTAAAGGTCTACTTTTTATTTATATGTATACCACCTCTAATTCACATGGCAGAAAGCTCAACTCAGTAGGAATGAAAAATGTTTGCCTCTCACACACATAGGTTATATAATTCAGCATGTTAGCTCTCAAAACAATTGTTCTATGGCTAAAGCTTCATCTGGAGATCAAATCAGGTGCATGAACCTGTATGGGAAAAATGGTTACAAAAGATAGGCCTATTTCCCTAATATCTCCGTTACATGCAAACACTGGCTTTACACACCCTCCAAAATACACATACACAGGAAGAGTAACCCTTGCCTTAAGTTTCCTATGATTGTGTCCCATTAAGTTCTAGATGAAAACTGTGTCCTTTCACCTCTCAACTAACAGGTTTTTCAGTAAAAAGAAAAAAATGGCAGTGATTTTACATCGGGATTGTATGTGATAAATGTAACCTTATCACAAACAGGCCTCTTCCAACTACAGAGTCCCCCCCCAAAAATGTATTCATCAGGAAAAGAAAAACTCGTATAAATATTTTAATACTAAATTTATTGAAACATCATGAGAGCAATGCAAGTTACCTTTGCCCTCTACCACTGCAGGTGCTCCAAGTGGTGACCACTGGCTTCCAGACGTTATTAGGAGGGCGAACTGCTGGAGTGAGTGCACATTTTTTGGTGTACTCTACATGTAAGTTCCTCCATCCTGCAATTCAAATTCTTTAACCCAAACTTTAGTTTAGGACTTCTGAAATTAAGTCGTGAATATTTGGTACACCGGGAAAGATAAAAATTCAGAGGTTGGTAATCTCATGTCTTATGGTTATTGGTACGCAAGACAGTATTTTATACTAGTAGGAGTAACCATACTGTTAAGCAATACCTATTGTTTATTAAGTATATTTCAGTGTTCTCTCTAGACTGATTCGTCCTCACATCAACCCTGAGAAAGAACATCACTCTCACATCAGCAAGCAGGGATTCAGATGTTCACTTGTTAAAGGTCAGAAAGAGCAGAAGTGGGATTCAAACCTTACTGTTTCCCACTCCAAACCCAAGGCTCCCCGGTGCCTTTTAGGGGATGGAAAAAAGGTACAGTGTTGGAAAATTGAGGACCGAGGTCTGGTTTAAAGAAGTGACCGGCACCGGAAGTAGAAAGGGTCAATAACATCAAAGACGTCCAGGCAGAAAACGCATAGGGCAGCACATACGTTGTTTTGTAAAGTGGAAAGAACTTGATGGTATAAAGTTAACAAAAGCCCGAATCAACCACACACTTAGGTTTACAAACATTTCTGGCAGAAAGGTCACAGAAATCCCCAAGTAGGAAAGCAAAAATGCATTACGGCATTTTTCAAAAATAGTCTTCCTGATCTTCCTAAGTTAACAGGTACAAGTTAGGCACATTTGTGGTGACTGGGATGACAGACTGCAGCGCACTGGATCACACTAACACGCGGACACACGTGCGCGCGCAAACGCGCGCCAATTTCCTGTTGCATCTGTCAACCTCACCAAGGTTCTGTAACAACCCTCACCTTTTCAGTGTGTGGTTTCTAACAGGGCTGCTACCAGCGCAGCCTAGGAAACCTCGCTACAAGCACTGCACTTCTGAGAAATCAGGAGAACACTGTGTATTAAAACCAGCCTACGGGGAAAAAAATTGAATGTTTATAGGTAAATCAAGAAAGTCCTTACTTAAAAATGTATGAAATCATTTCTCTTTCTGAAGAATAACATTTTGGTCATCCCTTTCCTTACGTAAGAAATAGGTCACAGCCTCAGTATTCACTAACGTAGCCTCTGCACCCTGGCCCACGACATCTAAAGTATCAGCGCCCGAATTAATGCTATAATCACGGCTTATTCACACCTCAGGAAAACCGGGCACATCGCGGCCGCGAGGGCGACGCGTCACAGACGGGGCGAGAGCTGAGCTGTGAGAGCAGCGCACCGGCCCGCGGGAGCCGCAGGAGGAGCTGCGGCCGCGGTCAGGCAGCGAGCGGGCTCCCGCCCGGGACCGCACGAAACCGGCACGGGGTAGAACCGGGACAGAACCCAACGCGGTCGGCGTCCAGACGCGGACGGAACTCAGACCCGGACGGCACCGCGATGCGGACAGCGCCCCGCCGCCCGCGCTCCCCGCACGGCGCCGCGCATCCCGACTGCGGCCGGAGCCGCAAGGTCAGCGGAGGAGGACTTCGGGCCATCCCGCCCCGGGGCCCCGCTCGGGCCCGCCCCGAGTACCCGCTTCCACGCCCCGTGGCACCCCCCCACCCGCCCTCACCTGCGTGGCCTTGTGGAACTGCTTTTTCAGCCCTGCCACGGACATGGCGGCGGCGGGCGCTGCGGGCGCTGCGGGCTGGCGAGCGGGCGGGAAGAGCGGCCGGACGGACGGACGCCTCGAGGTGCGGCGCGGGCGCGGGCGCGGGCGGCGCGGGCGGCGCGGGCGTGCGGAGACCCTGACGTCAGGCGCGCGCGGCCTCTTAAAGGGGACGCGGGAAGCTCCGCCTACCGGCCGCAGGTGCGCTCCGCCGCCGCCCCGGGATGCGCTCGGTTCGGAGCGCTGAGGACGTACAGACAGGTGCCCGGCGGGCCGCGCCGCGCCGCGCCGCGGGACTCGCTGAACGCGGGTTCTGGGGCCAGAGCCCGCGGGAACGCCCGCCTCGGAGCCCCGCGCTGCAGCCTGGAGCCTGGAGGTCAGTCGGCTCCCCCGAGCCTTCACGCCGGCGGGTTGCGGGGACGAGTCCCGCACTGACTTCAATTCCCCGTTACCCTGTCGCTCGGGGAGGATACCAAGCTTTCTCGGATCCGATACAGCTGACCAGCGTAAGAGAGGGCCAGGGACACCCTAAAAGCTGGAATCGAAGCATTACTACAATGACAGCTTTAATTTTCAGTTTACAGAAATGAAATAGCCCGACTGAATTCAGTGTCAATCTACTGTCTTTATGGACTGTAAAAAGGGATGACACTAACTCGTAGCAATACTGCCCGGTACACACGTGGAACAAAGTATAGAACAGGCTTAGGCGCAGGAACAGAGCACCCCCAGAAGTCCTGTCCCCTGAGAAATGACCGCTTCTAGTTTTTCTGGTCCCAGGGAGCTCCTAGGAAGAACGTGAGCGTAGTCCCCACAGGGAGTTCAAAGTGGTAATACAGCCAAAATGGCAGAAGCCAAGGTGCAGTTGCCAGGGTTAAGGGACTGCAGGCAGAAAGGTCTTCCGGAAATACCATCTTCTGCCCCCTTGTGGGAAGCGCACCCGTTGCGTCTCCCAGCCTCTGCTGCGTGGGCACAGGGGAAAGGTCTGAGGCAGGGGATTCTACCCCTCTGCGGGGCCACCAGCCACCGCCCTCCCTGCTAAAGGTAAAGGCTGAGGCAAGCAGACAGTGATGGACACGAGCGGTACGCACACCGGGACTTGTGAGCCGGTCCACAAAGAGAAGGAACCCCAAAGAGCAGATCTGCAGGGCGGCAGCTCTCGCTGAGGTCCCAAGGTAGCTTGGCAGTTTCATTTTCCAAACCCTGCACTTGTGACAAGTCTTGGTTAGTGAGTTCCGAGACTGTTACTTCTTGGCAGAGAGTTTAACTGTTGGTGTAAGATACACACAGCTTCCCTTTCCTTTCTGCAAGTGTTGTAGATAGCTGTGGTCCATCAGCCAGGGCCCAGATCGAGGATACAGCAGGGCAGTGTCCCCAGCCAATGTTCAATGGACATTACTGGGAGTGAGAAGTGACCTGAGTGGCTTTAATAGTACCAGACCAGGAGGAATTAACCTTTTCTCTATTTTCTCCAATTTTTAGAATGTTACTCCATTACATGCATAATAGGAAAAGTGCCTTGTAGTTTTTATTATTTAGTCCTTACCTGAAAAATGGAACATTTTCATGGCAGGGTGAGCCTTGGTGAAAGCTGCCAAGAAATAAAGCTTTTAATCTACAAAGTGGAGGACTTGGGACTCATGAGATCTGACCACAAAAGGTGTGAATCGGGGACCTGAAGAGTCTCCCCAGAACTTTGAACAATTGACTGAACCTAAATTAAAAGCCAGTCTCTACCTTTTCTTGGTTCTTCATCCTCCAACTACAAGGCTTATACTTCTAAACTTCAAAGAAACTATCTTGGGAGAAAGAACTCCTGAAGAGCTTCAAATCCCTTTGAAACTACTAATTCTCCCGGGATCCCCCTAAATCTCATCCAAATCCAATATTTCTATTGAAGCCACAATTGACACCTATGAAGACCTTTGAGATGTTACCTTTGGAGAGATTTGTTGAGCGCCTCCTCCCGGCAGGCATCATAGTCAGGCGTGTTGGGGGCAAGGTGGTAGGAAAAGATACCAAGACATGTATAAACTGGACCTCAAATTCCAACAGTTTCCAGGCCAGTACTTCAGAAACCCATCTTCATGGATATTTATCGTGACCTGAGCACAGAGGGATAAATGCACCAGCCTAGATTTTCAAACCCAGGTGCCCCCTTTCGGTTGCAAAGACTGAGACAGAAGCTCTGTGAAGAAATACAGAACAAGAGTGCAGGGAAAGAGGAATCAAAGGTCAGTGAGGAAGAACTTTGATAAAAGGTTGTAATTCAGCATAGTGCCCTGTGATCTGCTGAGATAAAAATCAGTGTAAAAGGGTAAATACCCCTAGCTCTGTGCAAGGAAGTCCCAACTAAATGAAACCCCACACAGCACCACCTCCCTCCTTGGGCAGTAAACTCATGGTCAGCAATCATTCCATCACACCATTCACACACTGCTTCTCCCTGCATTATGCCACAACTTTTGGAAAATACCAGAGCACTAGTTTGCAGAGAACTGCTGTGTCCCTGGCACCTTTCGGAAGACTAGTTCCAAGGAGCAAGGTAAGCAGCAGCTTCAGCTTTCCACCTCTCCGGCCAGCGCAAAGGCAAACGGCTCAGGCTTCGCGTGCAAGTTCTGTAAGCCCTGCAAACAGCAAAACAAACACATTAAGTCTCAGGCTCAATTTTACAGGTGAGAAAACAGAGGCAATTCAAGGAAGTGACTTAGCCTTTTATTATCCGGTCTCTGGCTTCCTTTAAGGGCAGGCTCCAGCCAGCTGTAATAAACATGAATGAATGAACGAACAATGGCATGTCGGTGTTGCTGTTGACATCTTCGTACAACTTTGGATCTGATATTCAACAGTCTTCACCAGATAAACCTGTATTAAAACATGGGTTTTTTTCGGGACCCAAGCCATTGTTCTTGGGTGAGTGGAGCTTAGTATTTTGTGCCTCCAAATACTACTAAGGACACTGGCCCCTACCCAGTGTAGGCAGGGCTGAAAGCCCTTCAGTAGAGATGAGAAATCAAAGAAAAGACCATCATTTCCCTGCTTTGAGCTTTGCCATCCATTCCCCACCCTCCTAAAGATACACAGGAGAAGCACGTTTTTTTGTCCCTTTGTAGTATAACGTGTGGGTCTTTTTCATAGCAGTGACTCCTTTCCTTCTTTCCCACATACTTCTCTCCAAAGTGAAGAGGCCTTTCCCTGCAAAAACTTCATCACTTAGCTGACCTTGTTAACACAATCACAAAGCGGGGGAGGGGCAGAAGGCGGCAAGGACTTAACCATGTGGGTGACTCACAGTGAGCTCACACCTGGGCTGTATTTATATTACATCCACCCCAGTTTGACATGCTTCTAACTTAAGAAATCCTCCATCTCCAGTGCCTCTCTCTAGTGTCTTTCCTTTGAAGTCTTTCCCTATCCTCCTAATTCCCTGTCCTCTGTTCATATTTTGGGTTGAAAGTCTTGATTTTGCACCTCTGCTTTGAGTGTAGTCTGATGTGTACTGTAGATGTTTGTATTAGATTCTGTTTGAGTTTAGGGTCTTTTATAACTTCCATCATATAATACAGACACGACTTAAAATTTTTAAAACTTGATGAAATTTTAAAAGGCTGGTCCAGCAGAGGAAAATACTTGCGGGACCTCATTTTATCTGAGCAAATTGTTCAATAGTTTTGGTTGCTACTGCCTTGATGTCCAATCCTATAGATCCAGGGTCCCTCCAATTCTGAGAATTTCTGACGCCCCTCCTATAAATTCTCCCTTTGTTTTAGCCAGGCAGTCTTGTTGCTTGCCATCAATTAACTCTAAGTGATACATTACCTCCCTGTTCCCTGGAATGATACTGTAATCTCTGTTCTATTTCTTGTTCAGCTAGCAACTCAAACACAGCTGTTTAGGAAACTACACCGCCTGGTAAGCACTGCATTAGGGTTCCTTCTTAGAGGAGAATGAGCAGCCTGAATGACAAGATGTAGAGTCTTGTCTTTTAGCAAGTGTCAATTCTTCCTGCAAAACATTGACATTCCAATTTACAAACCAAACCTCCTGTTTATTTACTTAGTATGTGTCAGGATGTCAGGGCTTGAACCTCCCAGCTCCTGGGAAATGGCAACTGAATGCTTGTAAATAAATGCCAAGCAACTGAACATCAATAGGGCAGAGCCCACTCTTGAAAAGAGAACAGCTTTAATTAGGGGCAGATTGTTAGGGTATCATCACCACTGTCTTATCTATCCTAGTCTTTGATAGATACTATAATTAAAGATGCTAAAGACATGTTGCTGCCCCTGCTCATGGACATGACTTGTCAGCCTGCAAAGCACTGTGCTGAAGAAGCCAAGTTTTGTTGCTATTTTAGTAGCTAGCTAGCAATGTAGAAGACAGCTATTTCTTAGTCATAGTATGCATTTTACTTTGTCATCTGGAGGATGCAGCCTTCTGATTACAGAGAAGTCCAGGTGAGAAAGTAGAGATAATTTAGCTTAAAGCAAACCTACTAACAGAACTGAAAACTCAGAGTATAACTTTCTATTTGTCAGTATCAGCTTTATATAAGAAAATTATAATAATAAGGTATTCTACTTTCCTGTTGTTTTAAAATGACAAAAACTATAAAGGGGGTGAAATGATAGTTTGCAGATATTTAAATAGATTTATCTTCATTATGATAATTTTTGTTTTTCTTATTTGTTTGTTTATCTGTTTTACCTGCTGTCTCTTGCAGTACTTTTTAAATTGGCTGTTTTACTAAATCTGCTCATTTCTGATTTCAGTGTCAGAAAATGAAATGTAAATCAACACTTAAAACTGCATCTCCAACATTTAAGTGAGCACTGAAACTCCCTCCCTCTTAGGAATACCAACTTCTGCCCAAAGCCCAGACCAAGAAAATATGCCAAGTAGAGGCTTCCTTAGAACAGAGCTTTTCAAAATGTTTCTAGTTCCCTGTGATACAGTTGAGTTGAACTGGAGAACTCTGGACAACAATTCTTAAAATGCTCCAAATCCTGAAGATATATTACAACAAGTACGGAGGAAATCTCATCACAGACTGTAAGAATAAGATCAACGAACACACTTAGGGGTGAGGTGAGTTCTCTCCATCCAGGCAAAACTAAGAAGTCATGGAAGGAGAGAAAATGGAGGGAGCAGAGGTAGATGCTCTGCCTCCTCCACCATTAAGAGATTAACCCAACCTTAGGACAGAACTAGCAAGGGATGTGATCTCCCTCTCCCCCTCCCTCTCCCCCTCCCCCTCCCCCTCTCCCTCTCCTTCTCCCTCTCCCTCTCTCCCTCTCATGCAGGGAGACCTGAGCATGTTAAGAAACATATGAAGGACTCAGTTAAATGGCAGACATGATCCATGCTGGAGACCTAGAGGTTCACTGAGCCTGGCCCTAGGGATGCAGATAGAAAGGAAGAAAGGCTATATGGAGAGACCACCTGGTAAGGAGAAGACATGCTTATTCCCTGGAGACAGAATAGTGGTACAAAGCGAGGAATGGAGCCACTGATAATGAGCAAATATGGTAATAGGCAGGGAGCAGTCAGCAGAAACAAAGAAAATGCCTGATGCTCACACACTATTGAAGACTTCACACTTTCTAGTTGCTTCCCTACCTGTTCAGCCTCATAGCATTGAGCACCCCTCAGACACCTTGGTGCATGCACTCAAAGATCAGTCCCAATAAACCTTTTCATCTGTCCAGGTCTTTGCGCATACACTAGTATTCTCTCTGCCTGTTTTTTTCTCTGCTTTGCACCTGGCTAACTCCCTGCACATTCTTCAGATCAACTTTCGTCAGAAGGCTTCTCTGACCTGCACATCTCACCCTTACAGGCCATTAGAGTTAAGGACTGTTGTCCTTTGATGTGATTTTCACAGCCATAATTTTGTATGTATTAATAAAGTGATTTTTTAAATGTCTGTCTCTTCTCTCAGTACTCTGCAAGCTCTATAGGTGGTCATACTGTTCTGTTTTATTCACCACTTTTTGTCCAACATAAGCATAACAGTCTGACGCATAGCAATTGCTCCACAGGCCAGTGAAGGAAGGAAGGAAGGAAGGAAGGAAGGAAGGAAGGAAGGAAGGGAGAAAAGAAGAGGTGGAGAAGCTTTGGGAAATTAGTAAAGAGAAATTAAGTGTGTTTCTAAGGAACAGCTACCTTCCTAAGCCTGGCTAAACGATCTAGGGTCCTACCAATCAATGAGAAAGTCACTCAGTGTCATAGTTTGGGGTTATTTTGCAAGGGGAAACAATATAATACAGGACATATATTTTGTAAGATTATTTATAATAGTCACCCAAGGAATCATATGCAAGAGAGTGCAGGAAATTCATCCACACACTAAAGGTTAAAGAATTCATCTGAGGGCCAGGATCCTATGATAATGTCCTGCATGAGTTCAGTTAAAGACCTAGAGCCCATACCAATGCCCTCCCTATGAGTCCAACTGGAGGCCCAGAGCCCATGACAATGTCTCATGCAGACCTGTCTCATGGATCTGTTCTGGGAAGGCCCAAAGGAATGTAATGGAATCTAGAGTCTGTGTCAGCGGGATGAAGAGTCTGTGCTAGCAGGTTGAAGGATATGCACTGGAACCAGGAAGCGACATGCAAAATAAGAACCAGAGCTCCTCTAAAAAGTACCACAGCCATCCTCAGCAACAGTGAGGTCTTGAGCTCCTTCAATGATCAGGACAGCCAAGTTCCCATCAGGAAAGCCAACATGACAAGCTTCTCCAGGAAACTGAGCAGTGCACCATCTTCCCCTCTGGAGCCAGGAAGTGATGCTCAGAGGGAGGACCAGAGCTCCCCCAAAGTGAACCATAGCCATTCTCAGCAACAAGGCCCCAAGCTCCTTGGAGGATGAAAACAGCCAAGTTCATCAGGAAAGCCAGCATGAAAAGCTCCTCCAAGAGCACCAGCAGCTCCTTACAGCTTCTGTCCACTTCCAGCAGGCTCCCAACAGCTTCTACCAGCTCCCAACAGCCATCCTCAGCACCCAACAGCCTAACTGCTTCTCCAGTTCTACCTCTTATGCTGCTGGCAACAGTCCTCAGGCGGGGCCTCCCACACCCAGCGCCACACTTACTCAGTTCAGTTGAGTGTTATAAGTTGACCACCAGTTGTCAGTGCACCACACTTAGTGACCATTACATGAAAACTGGCTCCACGGTGAATGTATGAGTGAGAACCTAATAAGCAATATGGACAATACGGGCTGTGAACCCAAAGCAGAGAGAAGTCCTGGTGAAAAGGCTTCATGAGACAAAAGATTATAAAATTCACTTTGGCTCCAATGTCAAATCTCATCACTCAGAGAAGCTCAGAATGGTACAATAGGTAGACATTCAAGTCAAAGCCCAGAACATGTATAATACTTTCAAGTGTTACAGCATCGCAGAAGGGCAAGTTAGTTGATATTATTATAATATGGCTTAGGTTATCTATACATTGTGCAAGCCCCGCCCCCTGGCTTGCTCTAAAACTGGCTTTGATGCTCTTCCCCATAAATGTTTCCCAAATATTTAAGTATTTAAACCCATAATGCTTGAAATGTAGTCCCCAGAAAAGCAGCAACAGCATCATGTAAGAATGTTAGATTAACAAATTGTCGAAGTCTCACCCAGACCTTCAGGACACGCTGCGCTAGGGGTGGCCCAGGTAAATGTGTTTTCACAAACCTGCCGGGCAATTCTGAGATGTGCTCCGGTGCGAGAGCCAGGCGGCTGTAAACTGCAGTGGCGGTGCTAAGAGCCAGGGGTGGAGCCCAGAGAGCAGAACCCTCGGCATCAGGCATGGACTATGCATGTGACTTGGATCCTCACAGCGGGCTGCTGTTATTTCTACTCCGCAAGAAAGGAAATGGGACCAGGTTATTAAGCAGTTTGGCAAGAGGTTAGATGCCTATTTTATTTTATTTTCTGTGGTGCTGGGGACTGAACCCAGGGCCTTTACACTAAGCTACATCACCAGGCCTTTTATTTTATTTTATTATTTTTTGAAACAGGGTCTCACTAAATCATGAAGTTCCCACTGAGTGGGCTCCAACTGTGATCCTCGCCTCTGCCATCCCTGGCTTAGGGCCCTGTTTTACTTTGCAAGAGTGTTTGGAACAAATTACCTAACTCTGAACTCACAGTGTCAGTAGAATTGGGTCTTTATTAGGTCTTGCAGGTTCCAGGACTGCCCCTTCCTGATGATAACGATCTCGAGCGTTCCTTACCTTATAGCCGCCGAGTCACTCCAGTCTCTGCCTCTGTCTTCCCACGGCCTTCTACCTTCTCTGGGTATCTGTGTCTAAATTCACACTCACAAGAACACAAGTCCTACTGAATTAAGAACTCATGCTACTCCACGGTGTCCTCGTCCTAATGTAGCTAACATTCATGGTGTCTCTGTCCCCAAACAGTGTTTCATTCTAAAGTAATGTGTGACTAAGAATCCATATACAGTGTATTTCTGGAAGATATAATTCAACCGAGAACAAAGTCCAACTCAGGACTCCTGTTGTAAATACAGACAGTACTTCATTTACAATGGCTCAACTCACAATTTTATTTTACTTTTTGAAGGTGCAAAACTGATATACCTTAGTAGAAACCATATTCCAAATTTTGAAATCTGTTCTTTTCCTAGTCTAGCAATGAGCAGTAGGATACTCTCAATGCTGGGCAGCAGCAACAAGGTGCAGATAGCCATCAGTCACAAGACCAGAAGGGCGAACAATGCATGCTTGAAAGTGTCCTGTGCTGCCAGTATTGCTTTGAATACCATGTTTTACATTTTTGCATCCCATCATGTCCACAAAATGCATGTTTCTGATTCCCAATCTGTCCTGTACTTTAAGTACATAATTCAATAAATTACATGAGATAGTCAACATTTTATCGTCAAACAGGCTTTGTGCTAAACAATTCTGCCCCACCGAAGGCTAATGTAAGTGTTCCAAACATGTTTACGGTAGGCTGGGCTAAGTTATGATGTTTAATAGGTTAGGTGTATTTTCTACTCATAATATTTTCAACTTATTATAGGCTTGTCAGGATGTAACCCCATGGTGCCTGGAGAAGTATGTGTATTTCTCATTCTTCAGCATTCTTAACTCACCTTCCCAAAGAGAACAACTCAGGGATACTCAGCAGATTTCCTTACTTAAAGCCACTGCTGAGAGAAATTAAAAGGGAGAGATACATTAGTTCCTTCATACAGCATGTCTCTCCAAAACAATGATATTTACATACATTAATATTTGGGCATTTTATGGGACCTTTTATCTCCATTTCATATCTGGTATGTTTGATATAATAGTTTCCTCCTATTGCCTTAATCAGTATCCAGCCATTTACATAAAACAAAGTACATGATATCTGCCATCCATTGTATATTATTCTGTGCCCCATCTAGCCCAACTCCAGGTAGAAAAAGAGACTTACTGAGGCCTATAGTACAGAAATTAAATTCAAAGGACTAAAACTTCAGAATCACTATGCAATTCTGAATAAGCCCTTTGAGTTTACAGATCTTCCTAAAGAAAAGTTGGAAATGTTTGTAATCATCTCATTAACTTCACCACTAGTTACATATTTAAAAGAAATGAAAATATATGTCCCTTCCTAAATTATATAAGCATTTATACCGGAATTATTGAAAATGGCAAACATTAGAAACACTCTAAATGTCCATCAATTCATGAATGGACACTTAATGTGTAGTATAGCCAAATAGGTGAAATTGTTTTTGCAATAAAAATTAAATACTGATACGTGATATGTGTTATGGTTTGTATCTAGCTGTCCTCTCAAAGCCTAACATGTTTATAGGTGGCACTTTTTGGAAGCAGCTAAATCTAGGGTGTGTGATACTGCAATGATGGACATGTGATCACTAAGTGGGTTTCACGTAGTATCTGTAGACTATCTCAGTATATTCTAGAATCAACCTATGTTACAGGGAATTTTTTTCTGTTTCATGGTCTATTTTTCTCTGGTCAAGAATGAGATGCCCGATGGTTTTCCTTTTTCATACTATAGCTTTAGGTCTTGGTAGATAGGTTATACAGGCTTCAAAGGTAATGTTGAGTGTTTCTTCCTGCTCTGTTCTCTCATAGAGTTTATGTAAAAATTAGTTTTATTTCTTCCTAACAGTACTGGTATAATTAAATACTGCCATCATCAGGCCCAAATTTTTCCTTGAGAGAGACTCTTAAATTACAGATTTAATATTTTTAACTTTTTTGGAACTATTTTCTTTCTGCTTTAAAAAGATTTCATGGCATCTATAAATTTCCTCTGAATCTTGAAGAATATTGGCATAAATTTGTTCCTTATATTCTTTTATATGTTTAATGTCTATACAATCTGTAATGTGTTGCTTGTTCTACACCTGACACTAGTTATTTTTTGCACTCATCAGCCTCAGCAGGACTTTATCGATTTTTTTTAGTTTCCTCAAAGAAACAGTTTTTTGCTTATTTTCTCATTTTCAAAAATTTGTTTCTATTTCATTAACATTTGCTATCATTATTATGTGCCTTACTTTATTTTCTTTAAATTTAACTTGATTGCTTTCCTTCATCTTTTTTTTTTTTTGGCACCAAAGATTGAATCCAGATTTTTGCACATGCTAGGCATGTTCCCCACTACTGAACTGAACCCCAGTGTGACTCACCCCAGCTATACCCAACATGACTTATGAAGCCTATGGACCAACACCTGCAGCTATGGTATGAAAAAGGAAAACCATCAGGCAGTCTCATTCTTAACAAAGACAAACAGACCACAAAGTAGAAAAGATCTTACTACATTTCACAAGCTGGCCTTAAATTAGGATTCTGCTTTAGAGTACCTGGGGTTACCACACTTGCCTTAAACTTGCTGTTATTTCCAGCCTATGCCCTTGAAACTCACGCACTCCTGGATAATGACATCAATCCATTTTTCAGAGCCCCAGGAATCACCTCTGGTCAAGCCCAAACATTTACAGTTGCACTGGGGGGTGAAGACCTTAACACATGCACTCTAGGGGAACACATTCAAACCATGGGGACTTTGAGGGTGTGTGCTTAGCTTATTGATTTTCAGAGAGTCTTCATTGCATATAAAGTTTTAGAATATTTTGACACCTATTAAGCTTTTTTTACAAACCAGGATAGGATGAACTTTTCTAAATGTTCTTCATGTTTAGTGTTCTTTTGGCTGATATTTGTATTTCAACATTTTTATAGCTTTATGTTTTCATATGTCTCTTGTAAACCTCATAAAAATCTCTTTTTCTGAAGTATTTTCCATAAATTAAATTATTTAATCTACTCATATTTAATATAATTGTTGATGAATTTGTGTTTAAAACTGTGATTTTTGTTTGTTTGTTTTGAGACAGAATCTCACTATGTAGTACAGCCTGGTCTTGAACTCATGGCAATCCTCCTGCCTCAGCTTCCAGAGTACTAAATCTATACTATCTTTTCTCTCTAGTTATTCTACTTGCTTCATTTTAGCTTGATTTGGATTGACTCAGTGTGTATTATTTCATTTTTTCGGTTAGGTTCAAAATTATAATCTCTGTTCTGTTTTTTAATAGAGATTAGAATATGCATTCTTAAATTATTGGAATGTAATCTTTTTAGTGCTCTTCTCGTCCTATTGGACACACAGTTAGTCTAGAATACTAATTCCACTTACCTGATTCAACTGATGACTATAAGACACTGTCATTCTTGTCTTATACAGCAATATTCACTAAGAGATTCGTAACTATCTTTCCATTGCTCCTCCTTCTCACTGCTTCTCCCACTGTCCATCTGAGAACACCATTATTCTACCAAAAAAGTGTTCTTTAGGGTTTCTGTAAGAATGGGGATGCTGGTGCTAAGTCCTCTATATCCAATCTCCAAAAATGCCTTCTTCCTTTCTTTTCTTTCTTTTTTTTTTTTTTTTTTTGCGGTACTGGGGATCGAACTCAGGACCCTGTGCTTGCTAGGCAAGCGCTTATTCCACTGAGCTATATCCCCAGCCCAATGCCTTCCTTTCAACTGCATTTTTTGAGAATAAAAATAGAATTTTAGGTTGGCAGTTTTTCAGGTTTATATATACGGAGTCCACCAAAAAGAAACTATACTCACTTCAGCAGTTCGCCACACTAATAAATGTCTGGAAGCTACGGGCCACCACTTTGAGCACCTCTTTAACTGCAGAGACCAAAGGTTACTTGTATTAATCTCATAATGTCTCAGTAAATTTAGTGTTACAACATTTATACCAGTTTTTATGGTCCTGATGGATACGCTTTTGGTGGATGCTGTAGTTTCCCATTTTCTTCTTGCTTTCTCTACTTCTCATACAGCCTGCTGGCTGTCACTTTTTATAATTGATGGTAATACGTCTTCATGCTCCTTCACTCCACCCTCCTGGCTGCTTTTAAGGTTTTTCTTTGTTTTTTTTATTTTCAGCAGTTTTACTGTGATGTGCAGAGGTGTGGATTGCTTTGTATTTAATGTTTATAGTCTGCCAAACTTCTTAATACACGTCTTGATGTTTCTTCACCAGTATAGGAAATGTGCTTAGCCATTACCTCCCCACTCATTACCTCCGCCACATTCTAAGACGACAATTACTCATGTTTTAGACCTTTCCATTATATTTCCTGTTTTTTAATCTTCTTTGTGTTTGTATCTTCCATGCTTCATCCTGGCTTACCTTTTCATAGCTATATTCCTGCGTATGTTCAAATCATCACTACTTGTTACTGCATAAAAGTATCACTGATTTTTTTATACTTTGTTCAAAATCATCTAGTCTTTTGGGTTTTCTATGAATGTGAACACATGCCTTGCAAGCATGCAGTGTGTGAAAAGTGATCACTTTTCCATTTCCAGTGTCTTCTTTCTTTCCCGTGACCTGTGGCCCTGACCAAGACCTTCAGGGAGATGCTGAGGAACACTGGTGATAGCAAGCATTTGTTTCTTTTTCCTCATCACAGGAGGAGACTTTCAGTGTTGCCTCATGCTTATCAGCATATATTTGACGGGTATTTACTTATTCCATTTTTAAAAATTTAAAAATTACTTGTTTACAAGTGTAGTAGATTAAGAGTTTGTAACATCTAGCTGAACTTAATCAGCATAGTTCTGGGTGTGCAAGGCCCACCTGAAGATTGCTGCCAACAGCATGAAAGAGAACTGGAGGGGAAGATGCTCCACTGTTGATTCTCCTGGAGAAGCTTGTCCGGCTGGCTTTCCTGATATGAACTCAGCTGTTCTCATCGTTGCAGGAGCTCAAGTTCTCGCTGTTGTTAACAATGACTGCAGTTCTCTCAGGGGGAGCTCTGGTCCTCAACTTGGGTGTGGCTTCCTGGCTCCATAGATCCTTCCTGCTGGCACAGATCTTCTTCCTACAGGCGCACACTCTCTCGCTTCCAACCCAGATCTTTGGGCCTTCCCAGTGCAGATCCGTAATGCAGACTTGCATGAGACATTGTCGAGGGCTGCAGGCCTCCAGCTGGACTCGTGCAGGTCACTGCCATGGGATCCAGCCCCATAGCTGGATTCATAGGGTCTCCAGTGTATGGACAGGTTTCTTGCACTCTTCTGCATTTGACTTTTTGGATGAATATTATAAAATAATCCTATAAATAATGTGTCCTGTATTAAATCTGTTCCCTTGCAAACCCTGACTACAACACTAAAAATTTATTATGGACTTGTTTTAATTTCATCAAATATTTTTGCTGCATTTATTGAAATAATCATACTTTTTATTGATTTTCAAATATCTAAATCATCTCATATTCATGGGGAAACTACATCTTGTTCATATTTTTATACAAATTTTAAATTAATGGATTAGGTTTTCTAATACTTTAAGATTTTTATTTATAAGTGTAATTGGCCTATAATGGCCTTTTCAGAAAATTTTTAGATTATTTGAGACAACTGAAGACACGTTTTCTTGAATCATGTTAATTCAATTTTATAGCAATCATTCTAAAGTGGCCTGCTGTTACTGAGGCCACCAAGCTAAATATTAGGTTGACATTTATATAGGCAAAATATACGTAAGATGGAAACTGCTGAAAAATTAGGCTCATGTCATTAAGAAAAATTCCACCCTTATCCTTCCACAACCAAGTCAAGACTCAACCATATCCGCAATGCCCCATGAGCACCGGTTCTCCACCCACCATTGAAAAGAAGAAAAGAAAGATAGCTAATGGGTCAGACTTAGTGCTATCTCATACACCATCTGTTTCTGCCAAGAAAAGTTAGAAAATGCATAAGGAAAATCCCATGTTTTAAAATTTCTTGTTTATATTTACTCTGATTTGCACTGCTTCAAACAAGTGTTTCCTTTTAATCAGACCTTATCTGAGAAGAGGAGAAGAAGAACAGTCCATGCAGCAGAGGGTGTTAAAGTGAGCTTCAGACACATGCTTTGGGAGGCCCCTGCCAGGTGATCTACAATGCTTTCCACTTCTCCTCCCCGCTAGGGAGCAGCAAAGACATGGCTGTGCTGAGTAATAAACATATTCACAGGAAGCATCACCAAACCCTTAACAATCTTCAGAGTGGAAAATGAAGCTATAAAATGCATTGGGAACAATGCTAGACACAGCAAAGTAAAGCGAAGAGTAAGAAGATGGAGGCCATAACCGAGTTCTCCGTCACAGCATGTGGTCACAGCAAAAACGCTTCTATTCCCACCGAGCGCTAGTACTGCAGGGTAAAAGGGTCTGTTCCAGCCAGCGACCAAACCAGAAAATATCTATGCTAGAAGGCACCCGGAAAACATATGTTCTCTTCTGTACATGTGTTATCATCTGTGTCAACAAATATTTATTGTTTCAGCATTTTGCTTTGCCTGCAAACACTTGCAGCAAAAACACAGAAGCGATCCCGTCCTTTTCTCCTAGGACATTCCATTACAAAGAGCAAGACGTATAGATAGCTCATTCTGTTTCTTTTTTTTTATTTTAAAGAGAGTAGTGAAGAAAAGAACAATAGCAAAATACAAACAAAACAAAGGAAGAACATTAAAACTGATATGGAGTTTCAAACAAAATGATAGGAATTAACAGTGATTGTTATATTAAGTATTGTTGTCTTCGATGAAGTTGCTCAGATTATCAGATGTAAAGATTGATCAAACCATTAAAGAGAGTAAGAAAATAATAATTTAAAAAAACGTTAGAGACAATACAGAGTTTCACTAGACAAGATGGTAGGAATTCACCAAGGGCTGTTATATTGCGTATTGTTGTCTTCATAGCAGTTGCTCAGATTCCAAGACATTCTCTTTCTATGGACAGATAGTGATATTTTTTTCCTTCAACATAGAGATTCTGAGGAGCCTCAGTCCACCAAATAACAATAAGGATTAAATAACCATCAATAGGGATTAAATGTGTCTCTGAAGAAGTAGAGAAGAAAATGAACTTGATGACCAGGTGCACAGAGTCTATTCCTCCTATAGAGAATTTAAGGATTCATAAATTGTAGAAAGACACATAGATGTGGCCAGGGACCACGAACTAACTGCCAGAGATGTGGGCAAGGTCACATCCTTAAAGGGAATCTCTGTCTGTCTGTCTCTCTCTCTCCCCTTCTCTTTCTTTCTTCCCAAACTGTGAAGCCCTCTCCCTTTGTCTTTTGTCAGGGAAATACTATTTCTCTAGTTTAAGAAAATCTACCAGCAAGTGTGATGAGAGGCAGCAGTGTGTCTAAAACCAGCACAGCTGTGGGGTCCACTTGGAGAAAAGCTCTCAAAATTACAAATTAGGTGGCAGCCCTTGGAAGATCATGGCCCTGACAGTGAACTCCCTCGTGATCCTTGCACACCATAAATGCACCTCTGAGGGGAGGGGCCTCCCCTCAACTCCAGCTGAGGGCTGCCCTAAGGGAACCGGCCATACGGTCAGATCTTATGACATTTTAAGAATAGCCAGAGATCTGGATGTTTATGGGACAGTCTTCCTATTTTTAAATATTTACTAGAAATTCAAGTGTAAAAAACAGAAGAAGCTGTGTTTAGGACTCAGCCTCCAGCCATTGTGCTGGCGCTGCTAGTGCTCGGTGACACAGCAACGGAGGTCAAAGAAGGCTGGTCCCCAAGTGCCAGCGGTTCCTCTGCGATACCCTTGTGCTGGCTGGCAGAGCTGGACGGCAGCACTTATAGAGAGCCCTCCAGTGTTCATGATTTTGGGTGAGGAGATTGAGAACAGGGTGTTAACATAAAGCAAATATTACGACAGCGTGGCAGCAGGAGAAGACAGCCTGAGAGTGGGCGGAGAGCTACTTCCAGACCCCTTTCTCTGGGAATAGATTAAACTGTGGTCCTTCATGCAGCCTTTGGACAGCTGGGGCACAAGGTGGCCCACAGACTCCTACTATGAACACTTGGTGTGGTTGCAGACCTGCAACTCTGTGAATCCCACTCCTAGAAGCAGTGTGTAAGCCCGCTTATACACAGTACATGATGGCAAGTAGGTTTGAGCACTTTAACAAGTGCCAGGCTATTCTTAGGCGAAATGATATTTAAGAAATGCTAGAGAGAAGGCTTTTGTTTTTATTTTTTAATCTAGTCCAGGACATCTTGAGTGAGTGGATCTATGTGGAAGCTGTGGTTACCTGCACTGGGACTTCAGGAGTCTCCTAGGTTGGCCCCAGTCACTCACTGCCTTCCTCCCAGCCCACACACTGTAAACTCTGAACCTGAACAGCTCTTGAATCTGCCCCACAAAGTGAACCACAGACACTTCACAAACACCACGTGAGCTCCACAAGCCGTGTCCCAGCAGGAGTGACCCTCCGACATGCTCCTTGGCACCCTTGCTGGCACACTGCACTCTCCGCTGTATTTTGTTGTCACTTAGCAGATGAAGTGTCCTGAAAGACCAACGTCTGCATTATATAAATTACAATATGCCTCCCAAGGGCAAAACCACACCAGGTCTTCTTATTAACATATTCTTGTTTCCACTAACTTTGTATCTAACTCTTATGTGAAAAAAAATCCCCAGCTGTTTCCGCACCACAGGAGGTTTGCGTCCATGTAGTAAGTAGTATACCACAACCCCCTTCCCCAAAAGAGCTCAACCACTTTGCCACCGCGGGTGTCAGAACTTAGAGCCCTTTGGTTTGTATTGGCCTAATTAGCATCAAAAGTTGTGCAATTATTTCTGTGTATATTTCTCTTCCTTAAGAATAGACGCCAAAAAAAAAAAAAAAGAGTAGACACCACATTTTGTTTAATGGGAAGATATCAATTTCCATTGATTGGTTAAAATAAAATAAGCAGAAAATAATATACAATTAAGGCCTAGGATAAAGGATGTTTGGAGAGACACCGAGGAACTGAAGAGCCAAGTTACAACCTGAGAGAACAGGATCCTGAGAGGGACAGTCTTGCTCACTGGAGCTCTTCAGATAATGTGGACCTGAGACATAATAAAGCCCATGCACACAGATAATCTGGGTAGCCACACAACAGTGGCTGGCTGAAATCATAAACATTTTGTCCACACTCCTGCCACGGCCGACTGTGCTGTTCATATCCGTAGCTCAGTCAAGGAAGAGCGATAACAGCGCGACCACATGTTTGAGGATCCGTTTCCACTGGGGAATCATGACCAGCTTTGGTGTCCTGCTTTCTGATTAGTGCTTGGAGTAAATGACGCTCCCCTCATCGTTTCCAGGCGAGCCAGGCCTTACTGAAATGACACCAGCCCTCTGATTCTCCTTGCAGAAGAAAAGGCATCGTAAATGCAGACTTTAACCCATTATGGTCTTAATACTCCTTTTCTAAATTATTTTTAAAAACTAAATGTTTATTTAACCTGTCCCCTGTTCTCCAACTCTGTGGGGGGCCAAAATGAGACTCTCCTGCCCTGCGATACCATTCAGTTTCTTTATTCTAGGCTCACTACTATGGGTTGGATTAACCCCCCAAATTCTATGTGGAAATCCTAATTTCTAGTACCTCAGAATGCAATTATATTCCAAAACAAGTTCTCTAGAGAGGAGTTAAGTCATAAAGAGGCTGTGGGGTAGGCTCATTCAATCTGACTGCTGTCTGTATAAGAAGGAACCTGGGCCAGCAAAAGGAGACACAGGGGTATTGGAGCACAGAGTGATGACCCTGTGCAACCACAGGAAGAGCTCTGTGGCCATGTGCAAGCCAAAGAGAAAAGCCTAAGCTGAATCTAACCTGCCAGAACCTTGACCATGGGCTTCTCACCTCCAGAACTTTAAGAATATACATTTATGCGGCTTAAGCAGCCCAAACTGTGATAGTTTGTTATGGCAGCTCTGGGAAGCTAATGCAGCCAGTCACTGTAACTATCCTTCGGATGCAGATGGCTAGAACCTGAAACGGCGCCTAGCCCAATATTTAACTGTGGATCGAGGTTTATCATCTAATCACACTCAACCTCAGAGCGGCGGAGTGGTGAGAGGCTTGAGGCAGCATCAGGAAAACCTGAGATTGGGTCTTGATGACACGTTGCCTGAGCGCATTAGGAAGGGCTGTGAAGAAGACAGGAATGATTGTGAGTAACGCAGCAGAGTAGATTTCCTCGTCACGCACGCGCATTAGCGCCACCCGAGAGCTACAGAACCCCCGAAGGTTACCTCTACCCCAGCACCAAGTCGCTTTAATCAGAATCTCATGGGTGAGGCCTGGACTCTCTCCTACCTCCTCTGTACTAGGGAACTGACCCCAAGGCCTTCACACTGGGCTATGTCCCCAGCCCAGCTTTTATTTTTTAACACTCAAGCTTGCTAAGGTGTCTAGGCTGAGCTCGACCCTATGACCTTCTAGCCTCACCTCCCAGGGTGCTAGGATTATAAGTGTGTGCCACCTGCAGGCTTGAGCATTTTTCAGATTCCCAGGTTATTCTAAAATGCATATAGGCCTGAGAAGCACGGAGTCATATAATAAATGTTTTTCTTTCCTCTTTAAAAAAGCTTTCTCTTGAATTTTTTTTTAAATTTTGAGGTAGTGTCTCCCTAAGTCACCAAACTGCTCATATTGAGCTCTGACTTTGAATCTTGCTGCAGCCTCCCTCTTAGAGTGCTGGGTTTACAGTTGTGTGCCACCACATCCATTTTGTTTCTTGTTGAGATATCTACTGAGACTCTCTGGTACTGAGGACCGGCAGTATTTCAGCAGCTGTAAAGAATGGAAGAACTTGCATTTAAAAACTGCAAACGCAGAATGTATATTTATGTGCACACAGCATTTATAGTGATCATCCTGGGCTGATCCTGTCTTATTCATAAAGCACTTCCACCAGCAAGGCCTCTTTCAATCACCACAAGCCGTCACTAGAGATATCTTATTACTGACATGTCCCCACTTTACAGATAAATAATGGAAGCTTCTTTCTGAGTAATCGGATCACCAGGACAGCTGTGTAGGCCGGGCTCTGCATAAGAACTTCCAGGCAAAGGCACAGTGGGGGGATCCGGGGAAGATGGCGACCGGGTGAGCAGCAAGGGAGCGAACCTCCTTAATAAACACCACCAGCTCGAGACAGACTTGCTCTCCGGCAACTCCCGACAGAGATCGGCTCTCTGGCGGCAGCAACGCCCAGCGGTCTCACGTTCCGTGCGCATCGGGCGAGCCGCGCAGAAAGCCCCAAAGGATAGACTGGCACCTTGGAACCTTCATGCTTGCAGGTACTCCAATAACTGCTCCACATCTTGAATCTGATACCCAAAAATGGGAAAACAGAGGGGCAAAACGCAGTCTCAAAACTCAACCCCACCCAGAACAAGTTT
>PVLD010022596.1:0-28985 GCA_004027595.1 Dinomys branickii
GTCTGACTAAACTTGCATGTCTGTATATGGGTCCATACATCTACAATTCGAAGATATCAATGGATAAAGCAACAACTACTGTTGAGACCATATCACCTTGTCTATAGATTAGTTGTGATTGTACTATTTTCTATGATAATGGGTGTCTGTTTGTCAATATGTTTTTGTACTTTTATGTTTCTAAAATAAAAAAAAAAAAGAGAATATTGTAATACATCAGGGAGAGATCGTAAGGAATTGAATTGGGAAAGCATCTGCAGACATGAAGCCAGAAAAAGTAGATGAATTAAGAACATATTTAAATTATAATCAAAAGGAATTGGTGAACCTGGTGTGGGAAGAGGTAATGGTTGCATGGACTGCATGTAGTTTGTAGGGTCGCTGGTGAAGAAGGGCACTGAGAAAGAAAAAAGCAGAGAACAGGGCAGGATGAGAAAGAGACAGTCAATATTGATTTGGGGGAAATGTAAGGCTTAATCTTACTTTGATGTTCTAGACCTGTACTGTCTCCTTACTGTCCCACCTACATCCATTAATAAATTCTTAAGTCAAATAGTACTTTGCTACTCATTGAGGATTTGTTCCAGAACCTCTGAAGGTGCCAGAATCTGTGACTGTTCAAGTGCATTACATCATATGACACAGTATTGGCCTCCAACCTATATAAATCCCCCTATATACTTTATAGCATGTCTAGATTAATTATAATTCAAAATATAATGTAATTAATAGTTGTTATACTGTAAGTATGGGAAGTAGTGACACGTCTGAACATGTTCAGTGCAGGTGCATTTTTTCTTTGAATGTTTTTGATCTGAATATGTGAAGTTCATGGACACTGTTGAGAGTAACAGTGTGGGAGTTTACCACACACAAGGAGTCATCCTGTTAAGAGAAAGAACAGCCAGGTATAAAAGAGTAACCTGAGCCTGCTCACCCAAGGTACTGCATGTATTCCCAGGTGATTCTGCTGCAGGACTCAGGATTACATGATGAACTGAGTGGCTTTATATCCATCACATCTGTTCACCCATCTGTTACTCCTTGAAAAGAAGTCTCAGAATGAGGACCTCTGGTTGCCAGGAAACAAGGCCGAGCACCCTTGTTAGCAAGGGTAGAAAGAGCAAGTTGCAGAAAGAGCGGTTAGTGTCTGGCTGACCCCACTGCAGTCATCACCCCAGAGCCCAGCCCTGGCTTGGCGTGAGCAGCAGGAGAGAGATGCGGCTCTAAATACCAAAGAAATATTTTGGAAACTTCTTGCCGACATGATTAATGTTGATCTAATTTATATTTTTTCATATCAGATCCTTTCATCTTTTTGTTCATTCCTCACTGCTGCGAAGACAAATTGAAAGCTCCTCTTCTCCTCCTTTGCTGTCTCTAACCACTAAAACCTTTCGAGAAGAAGGATTGTTAGTCGGATGATGGTGTCACCGAAGACCGATAACAGAGCTGTGTGAGCTGCTGAACACGGAATAGCATACTGAGCTCATCTGTATCTTTTCCATTGGTGGAGAAGTTTTTAGATTTGATTTTTTTCTCCAGGCGTGATGGAAAGCCTGAGACTAAAGAAACTTATTCATTTGAAGAGAGTTTTTCTAAATAGTGAGACCACTGAGCATTATTCTACAATCCTTTGGCATTTCAGAGCTCAAAGAGAAAATTTATAAAACAAACACTAAGATTTTAATAAGGATAAAAACAAGATAGCGCTTTTTAGCTTGGGCCAGAAAGTTCAAACAAAGCTAAGTTTATTGTATATAACACTTTGGGGAAGAATTTCTTTGAGTCCTAGTGCTCTGGTGTGTTGAAGTGAAGTAGGTGCTTGGAACTCCTGGCTGGAGCTGTCATAATCTTTGTGACATAATCAGGTACACAAGCAGTAAAAGGCTGATCAAATATATTTTCCCCTTACCTAGCTTGTGCCTGAGGTCTTTAAGAAATGTAAACTATTAATGGTGCAAGGCTATTTCCCATGGGTCTAGCACATTAACAGGAACAAAATGTCCTAATATTGAACCTGTCACTGCTCCTTTTGTAGCTGAAACCTTCCAGGCTACAGAGAACAGGAGGTGGAATCACCTTTAGGTGAGGCATCAGTTCTGGCTGCAAGGTATGGAGAAAATCATGTGTATCTTTAGTTACTTTTGGAAATTTCTAAATCATTAAAAAAGTATCTGTAAATTTAATGTAGTTAAGATTTCCTTAAGCATGGAAACAAATTCTTGTTTGCCTTTCGAGCTACAGCGGTAGCAATTTCCTAGTAGTTATAGAGATTATTTTTCTTTAACACTAAACCTAACATCTATACGCAGTACAGTCACATATGGCTGCTTCAGAAGCTCCATCTTAACTCAATGGGGCTCAGTCTAGTGAGGAATGAGGGGGCAAAATTCCAGTTTTCTGCCTCTATCTTCCTATCCTCAAAATGTGGTTAACGTCATGTAGAGTTCATATGGGACCGCTGTGTACTGTGCTGTAGGCTCTGAAGTCTGGGTTTAAATTTGGTCAGTAACTAATTTGTAGCACTGAGTGAATGAATCTGTAAGACTTAGAATCTCTAAGAGGCCAGTTGCTTCAAAATAAGAGACTCTATCATAACTGTGAAAATTAAATAAAGTTAATTATGTGACTTAATAGAGTGATTTTTAAATTAAAAAATTAATGATTGTGGCAGTGGAAAGTGTTGATTTCTTCCTCAAGGATTTGTCTTATTTGTTTCAGAATCACTTGAAACTTGAATGTAACACAGCCAGCATAAGGGGGCAAAGTTCTGAGGATACTGAGATTGTTAACTAGAGAAACTATTCAGCAGTGTTGGTTCATAGCCCAATCTGATACTGTGGCTTTGCTGACAGGCTATTTCTTCAGGAAAGGGACACCATAAAGGGGGAAGAAATATGCTAATGTTTCCGTGAGGTCATCACTCTCTGAAGCAGGTGAAAGCTATTTTCTTCTCACAGTTATTGCTTGAGAAGAGTCTTCTATTTATGTGTTTCATTCATTTTACTAAAGATAAGGAATAGCCAGGTGTGATGGTGCATGCGCAGTGCTCTTCTTACCAGGTCTCCCTAGGTTTGAGGTGCAGTGTCACTTGGAAATTAATCCAAACATTTGCATAGTGTGACATATGTTTTATTCTAATAACTTGGAATGAACACTTTCTCCCCTCAAAAATGCAAGGCCACCCCTTCTCAGGACCCCTCCCCCCATGTGAGCTACTGGCCTCAATTACTGTGTTCCAAGATACAAACAAACCTGTGAGTCTGACAGATCTTGAGAGCTTAGGCTGCAGCCCAAACGCCTAAAGTCAGTCTCTTTCCCAAAGGCCAAGAGCTCAGGCTACAACAGCTCCATACTCCATAGCCTTTGAGCTGAACTTCAAAGCCCTGCCACCAAGTGGCCTGGGGACCTTTCCTGTCCCCAGGGATCCCTGCTGAGCTTGTCAGGCCAGTGTGGTCTGAGAGAGCTGCTCGTAGAAGTACTACCCCAAAGTTAATCAGACTGTACTTTCCACAGAGACCCACTTCATCCCACTGAACTCTAAAATGGTGCTCACTCATTCTGTGGTTAACGTACCTTGTCTAGTGAGTCTGCTCTGCACATGTGTTCTCTTCTCTTAAATATCATGCACCCAAGCCAAAGAAATATTTCTCTTCATAAGCCATGTGATTTGTGAAATCATACTTTATTCTAACCATATAAAACACAAGGGAAGAAGAGAGTAAGGTAGGAACTGGGCATGATAATATGACATGAGGGCCCACCAACCTCATCCCTTTTGTCTTCAGAAAGTGGTAAGATGAATAATGCTCACAACGCCCCATAAATACACATCCTTCTCCCAAATTCTGTGGAGGCTGCTTTATGTGGCAATAAAAGGGTGTGATTAAGTGGAGGATTTTTGAGATGGTAAGATTTTTCTGAATCATCCAGGTGAGATCTAAATGCAATTCAAGTACCACAGAATAGCATTTATAGAAAAAATACATAGATGAAGTCTCTACAAATTGGACCAAAGCGATTATTTCACTGAATTTAATACAATAAGTCAGTAATGAAAAGAGACAACCTCATCCTCCTTGCTTATGAATAAAGTGTGGCAACTTCGAAACAAAGACATTTAAAAAGGAGGAGGGAGAGATTTTGCATAGAGAGAAAATAATATGGCCACAGAGGTAGACATTTAAGTGATGCAAGACAAACAATACTGGCCAAAGCATGCCTGCAGCCACCAGAAACTATAAATCTAGAGGAGACAAGTGTCCCTGGCAAGAAGGTATTTTCAGTTATGTAGACAGCAGCTGTCCTGATGGTCATTTCTGCACATGAATAAAGTAACATCACAACGTAAACGTTACTGCCGTCTCTTTCTGTATGTGGGAGTCTGTCATGGCTCATACCTAGATGACCCCCCAAGACTCATATGGTCATCGGAGGTGCTTTTTGGAGGTGGCTCGATCTAGGGTGTGTGCTTTGGGATGGATCAAAGATGTGATGCTGGGATTGATTCATGGTGCGATGCTAGGATTAAGGCTGCCCTACCCTGGATGCGAGTGCCCCCTGCCCTAAGGGTGGGTAGCCTGGATAAGACATGAGGGAGAAAAAGAGGGTCCTTTTTTGTTGCTTGTCACTTGCTGCTTGTAGCTTGCTGCCTTCTGCCTGACCTGAACTGTTTCTCTTCTGCAATGTCCCTCTGCCATGCTACCCTGGCTTGGGGCCAGCCCACTTTGAACTGACACCTGTACAAACTGTGAGCCGAGTAAACTTTTCCTTGTCTAACTTTGGGTGTCGGGCACTTTGTCTCAGCAGTGAGAGAAGTAAGTAAAACAGAGTCATAATATAAAGACATCTTCTATTTCCTTCTTTCTGTAGACAGCGAGGTGGTAGAAGGGTTGCAGAGTAGCGCCACAGAAGGTCTGGCAGTTTGGGGGTGTGTGGCAAGTCTTATTTTAACTTGTGGGTTTCTGATATATAATTTTGTACAGAAATTAGCTCTTGGGTCCAGTCTGTTTTTAATAATTAAACATATCAAAAGAACATAGGCAACAAATTAATAAAGTGAAAAGAAAGTTAAAATAGGAAGAAAAGAAAGAAAAAAGGTAGACCCAAGAGAGGAAAAAAAAAAGAAAAAAATCCCCAAACTACAAAATAACCACACAGTGCAAGATAAAACTTCTAACCAGACAGGAAAGGGATGGCCAGTCAGACAAACAAGGGAGAATTAAAGTAGTAAACCACCTCTGGTGATTACAGATAGTGTCCATGTTAGACCCCAGACGTGTGCTGTGTGCTTCAGCCGGGTTTGCCATGAGAACTGTGCTGGGTATGGAGCTGATCTTGGCCTCTGGATGTGGGGGCTGGGACTTGGTCAGTGGAGTTCTCCAGAGCCCAACCACTGGTTCCTTGCTGTGCTTCGGACACTTCCACGGTGCTGGTCTCGCTGATTACCCCCACTGTCCAGAATCTGGTGGGTTCCTGTAGGGCTGCCTGCAAAGGCCTGTGGATAGATACTTGTAATGTTTAACTATTCTTCAAAACAAGTCATCCTGCAAAGCAGTGCTTCCTGGTTCGACCACCAATCTACTTGGCATTTTTTTCCATCAAAAGATTCAAAGACTTCTCAACCTCTACCTTGATAAGAAAACTAAACAGTGAAACCTAAATGACCATTATTGAAGCTAAATGACCATTAATTACAAAATAATGATATTAGAATTATCAAATAATAAATGACATCCTAGTGGTTTGAATAAAACTCCTATATTAGGACCAATTTGGATTTCTTTCTGGAATATATTAGAAAGAGTTTATTAATTTCCTCTGTGGTTTTTATCTGCAAATGTCAGGAGACTTTGATTTTCTTTTTCCACAAGTTTTCTTTTTCTTACTAAGCTAATTGTTTTAGCATTACATGAAAGTTGTTGGGTTAGTTGTACTACTCACATAACTATCCAGAATATGAATTTAGGGAGTTCACGGCAGGACAAAGCATCTCGTGTGCTTTATTATAATAGCTGTAGAGGTAACTGAATGTAATTGGATTACATAAACACATAAGAAAGTCATCAGAGAAAATTATGTAACAATCATTCTATTATATTCAAAGCCATTTTTGTCTATGAAATTGCCTTATTAAAGAGGGGTAGAGGGAGATTAGGCACAGACAGAAGACAATGCAACTGAAGCAGAGAGCTCTAAGAGGCTGTCTGGTTTTTTGGGAGAAAAGGATTGAGCAGTAAAAAATGACCCTGGAAAAACGCCTTCCTCTGAAATTTAGGAAATGATAACAAAGAGGCATGGTGCTTAAATTATCTCACTGAATTTTATGTTTTTCACAGTAATACAACCCAGTGGTTCTCCAAGTTTACGTATAAATCAGCCAGGGAGCTTATGTAATGCAGAGCCCAGGAGCTATCTTCAAGGGTAGGATTCAGGAGTCGAGTGTTTAGAAAGCACTCCATATGCCAAGTTGTTGAGTTACACTTTGAGGAGCACAGGCTGTGATGCTCATTGTTTATTATTATACTTTCCTGTGCTTTCAGAAAAGTACTACTCAACCAAGTTGATACTTGGCTATATAAAATACGACAGAGATGATGTGAGAAAATTTTATCTTTGGGGTACTGAGGATTGAAAAGAGACAGCCTTCACACTGAGCTACCTTCCTAGCTCTTTCTTATCCTATTTATTCATTGTTTGAGACAGGATCTCACTAAGTTGCTTGGTCTGGGCTTGAACTTGTGAGCCTCCTTGCTCAGCCTCCTGGCCCGTAATAGTTACAGGACCGCTCCAGGGCACCTGCTAGCTTCTTGCGCACATACTTTCACTGAATGATTCCTTTAAAGTAGGATGGAAACATCCCCTCATTTGTACTCATGAGTTGATAAATGTTTCTTGCCATTTCTATCATGGCATTCTTAAGGGGATGTTATGCATACACATATATAAGAGTATATATATAGCATTAATTATTATTAATATCAATTGTTTTCTAAGTGGGCCTTTTAGTTCCAGTGGAATGCTTTAACTATATTTATCCATCAATAATGAAAAATGTAACCAGGACACAACTGGGAAAATTAAGTTTACACAGATAAAGCTAGATAGCATGATGAAAAACTGTGGCATTGCGCGCGCGCGTGTGTGTGTGCGCGCGCGTGTGTGTGTGTGTGTGTGTAGGCGCGTGTAGTTCCTCAGATGGCAGGAACCATATCTCTTTTTTTTTAGGAACCATGTCTCTTCTGTGTATACATAGCACCTCAAATATAGCAGAGTGACTATTTAATCAGTGTTTCTTGATCCCCAAAATTGTAAAACTCAATTTGGATAATAATATGTTTATGTAGTAGGACAGAAGAATTAAGAAATAATATTATTGGGGCTGGGGATATAGCTCAGTGGAATAAGCGCCTGCCTAGCAAGCACAGGGTCCTGAGTTTGACCCCAGTACCGCCAAAAAAAAAATATATTATTTTTATTTTATTTTGAAGGTACTGGGATTAAACCATGCTCACAGCCTGAGCTACATCCTCAGTCTTTTTCTTTTTCATTTGTTGTTTTGAGATAGGATTTCATTAAATTACCCAGTCTGGTCTCAAATTTGTGATCCTTCTGCCTCAATCTCCCAAGTAACTGAGATTAGAGGCCTGTATCACCAGCCTTGTATGAAACAGTATAAATTGTTGATTTATTTTTCTTCAACTGGAATATTGGCTAAGTAAAGCTACATGAAAAATTTTATTGAGAAGTAGAAATTTCCAGTAAATACACAGATCCTGCCCACAATTCTTTCAATTTCTGTTAAAGTAATAATAATAATAATAATAATAATAAATAGATATGTGGGAGAACATCTGCTTGACAGAGGAAGCCAAGAAAACTAATTATAATCAAAGGCAGTCCAGTAAGATTGGGTTAAGAGACTCAGTGACTGCTTAGTGCTCAACCTACTGAACAAAACCTATTGTCACAGTCTGGGTCTAAAGGACAGGGGTCAGTCAACAGTCCCTGCCCATGGCCAAGAGGGCCATCCTTGGCCAAGGGGTTATTTACTGGAGCCAACATAGTTTGTCCCTGTGAGCTTTCTTAAGAAATTACACAGAACAAAAACCTTGATTTCAAGAAAAAGAATCAAAATTAAGGATTCAAGAATGAAACATTTCAAGGAAAAGACAAGGATTAATGGTAAAGACTAAAATTGAGTAAGCCTATCAAAACATCCTATTAAACACCTATCAAAAGCAAGCATATTTTAAAAAATGATCACAAACATTAAGCTAAAAGGTAAAATGATAAAACTATAAAATGTTTAACGGAGTGATAAAATTTAAAATATACCAGGTATGCTGGGCTTAATTGTGGGTGTAAAAGCATATAGAGTTATTAGGAAACCTACATTTCAGGTAAGTCAAATAAAAACAAAAATCTTTTAACCATTTATTATTCAATAAGATTCAATATCTTTTCTGACAAAAGTCTTTAAAATTTCAGAAAGAAAAGATACTCCCTGTACAGAGCCAGAAACTCTGAATTAGAAATATTTTGAGGGTCTGCTAAAAGCACTCTTTTTTCTCACATAGCCCTAATGGGTAATGGATTTTTCATCTTTCTAAAGAGTACCAGGATCCTGATGGGAACGACAGGCCATCTATTTTCTTAACAACTATTACTGAAAGCTGTTCTACACAAATTTGGTTGTTTGCACTTGCTGGATATTTTCTGATAAATATTGGTAAACCCATATTTAAAGGTAGACACTTTTTCTATTTTATAATAAGAATATATACATTATAGTGTAATGTTACATTATTATAAATATGAATACATGGAATTCTGCCACCTACACAAATACAACTACTAGGGTAGGTACATAGGAAGTATGATCATGTAATCAAGGTCACAAAATAGGAGTGCAGGCTTGGAAAGAAAATAGTGTGAGTACTTTCTCACCTTTTTAAAGAAAAAATAAGGCAGTGAGGATGAGCCTAGTAGCATGATTTTCAATACTCAACAAATATGTATTGAGTAAACTTACAAAGAACCTCATTTGAAATAAGATAGGAGCCAATAATTTTGTGTTCTTATCCCAATTTCCCCTCCTAATGCTATTAATTCAGAATCAAATTTCAGGACACTGTAGAGACATATTAGGACTTCAGAATCATTTAAAATTATAGGCATGATATTTTTTAAAAATAAGGCAATTTAGTGAAACCTTAGCAGTTGCATTAAATTTTAGTGTAACATCTTTCAATTAAAGTAGTTAGGCAGCTGCTCCAACTAGTCTGCTTGAACAAGGAACAAAGACTCTCATTTTCACATTGTGTTAGTTTTAATAATTCACAGATATTTCTTAATGACATCAAGGGTTCTGCTGTAAGTCAGCAAAGTCAAGGGAGTTAATTATTTGAAAGGCAAGTCAGAATGAACTGGACAGTGCGTATAGCACCTGGGTGTTTGTGGTAGTTGATAGAGAAATGGACTTGCTTGAGTTTGGAGATGGTAGGACCCCACGGCTCCAGGCATCAAAGGTTTGGTTCTCAGTGAAGCAGTCTTGAGAGTGAAGCTTCTGGAAGAGACTGGACCATGGTGGCTGTGATCTCCCCACGGATGAGTCCCCTGGCAGAGTCAGAACTTGATGGCATTATGGTGAAGAGGTGGGAAAATTAAGAGGTGGGGCTTGCTTGCAGGAATTGTATGCTTGGAAGCTATGTCTTGTCCTGACCCCTTTCTGCCTCTCTGCTTTTGGCTGCCATGAGGCGAACAGCTTCGCTACACACCGTGCTCCCTGACATGGATGTTTTGCCTCCCCACGGGTCCTGAAGCAAGAGAACCACACGAACATGGACCTAAACCTAGAAACTGTGAGCTGTATAAAGTTTTCCTCCTTTAAGCTGTTTTGTCACAGATACAGAAAACTAACACAAGACTGAAGGTTGAAACATAAGATCTGAGAGAAAATAGGTATCTTTAACTGCCATTTAATGTAATTGTATTAATGACGACTCTGTAATTATTTTCTAAGTTTTAGGGTTTTTTCTTCAAATATGTCCACACATAATTGATTTAACACACATATCTTTCACTTTCAAGCGAATATTTATTTACAAAGTAAGTTTAGGACAAATTTCCAGTAATTGAGGAACCATTAAATTTATTAGTTTCTCTGTTTCAGGTGGTCATAAAAATATGAGGTTGGGTAAGGTAACCCTTAGCTTTTAGATAATTATTCTTAAATCACTAAGTAGAACCTTGTTGGAATATGATTGTCCAATTTTTAATGTGATTAGATTGCAGGTTGTAATCTGGCTAGTGACGTCAGTGGTCTGATCTAGCATCTAGATACACCTTTGTGTATTTTATCTAAATCCTACCAGAGTCTGACTGTAACTTAATCATATTCATCCTTGTTACTTCCTCAAGGGAAATTAAAAAGAACAAACAATTAAAGTAGGGATTTCACATATGATTTCTGATGACATGGAGTCTTTTCTATAAGGAAGTCTCCACTCACTTGTTTTGTTGGGGTAGAATAATCTGGAATTGAGAGAGTGAGAAGGGCCAGTTCATCAGGCGCAGGTGACCTTTCGTGGGCAGCACAAGCCACAGTAGCGAGGCTTCAAGGTGGGAGAAAAAGGAGCACAGTTATGGTAGAGGAGCAGAAACACTGTGGAAGGGGTCGCACGGCTCCTGACAGGGAGGAAAGCAGAGCGAGCGACTAGCTGCCTGATTTCTGATATCGATTTGATCCCAGTCCTTGTTTATCTTTATGTTAAAGCCCCCTCCCCTTGAGGGTACTGAGGGTGCCATGATTCCTTACACCAAAACTTAACTAAATCAACTACACCATGTGTTTGCCAAATAAGTTTTAGCTTTTATAACAAAACACTACACATCACTGGAGTTTTTGCAATAGCATTTCCTTCTCAAGGCATTTCTCATGTGGAACAATAGTTAATGAACTGTAAAGGACAACTATAAACATGATTTTTTTTAAAACACCCACATGTTTAGTTTATATGATACAAAAGATATAGGTAGAAGTTGAAACTCTCAGCTAATTTTATTTATTTATTTATTTGAGACAAGGTCTCTCTATGTAGTCCGGACTGTCTTGTGACTCTCCTACCTAACCCTTCCAAGTGCTTGTAGGTGTGCGCCACCGACTCTGGCTCTGCTAATTTTTAAGATTTTTCTATCCAGTATCAAATAGCTACTGATTTGAGCACATGTATTGATTGATTTCCCCCAGTTTTGTCCTCTATATTAGGCTGTGTCTATCTCAGCTGATAGCAGAATAAGGCTGGACAGGTGAAACCCTCATTCACAGAAAATTAAGCCATGATTTAATGAACCCAGGTGCACCCATTTCAATGGGGCATTTTTAGAAAATTTTGAGAAATTAATATTTGAAGACAGAAATTGTAATAGCTCACCATTCTTTGTATCTCATCAAAAGTTCAGCTTATTTTCCTTAAAACTATCCTGCTTCTTAGAGCTTTTGCAAAGATAAAATTTTAAAGTTGATACAAAAATTCAAGAATCTTCTGAGAAACCACTGGATTGCTTTCTAAGAAAGATTTTGGTCTGCAAGCAAATATTCATTGTACATTAATATGAAATCATTAAAAAATTTACTCCCATCATGTAAATTGTGTAGAGTAAATCTCATTTTAAATTCACTAGAGTGATAAAAACTGAGTCTTTGAAACACTTTTTCTTCACATGAGAAACACAGCAGTTTGTACCCTATATGCGGCCAGGTTATTGAAGAGGGAAAACTGTGGGTTTCATTACATCTGAGACAAATATCAGCTGTCATTCTGGCCAGACCCAAAGCTAGCTTAGCTAGTAGAAAGGAAATACATGTAACAAGGCTACACACCAAAACTTCTATTGACTGAAAAGACAGAGTTTCCCTTTTAATTAAAGAAATTTATAGGAAGATCAGTCACTATTGCTGGAGGTATTATGTTCCTCTTTTGGGGCTCCATGTAGACCCAGAATGAGAGGCTGCTTCTAGAGACTTTTAAATAGTGCTTTAGGGAATTGCTGAGCAAATATCCGCTTCAACCCTGGAAAAATTCCATTTTTGTTACAAAGTGAAGAAGCAGAGCTGTATTTCTATGTTGTTCCTTCTTCCTCACAGCAGGACCACTTATTTCTCTTCAACTAAATTTGGTGTCCAATCTCAACCAATCAATGTGTTCATAATTTTGAAAATTTTTAAGCTTGAAAAGAAAGCACGCTAAAAGTTAGAAAGCACAAACATTGTTCTTTCCCCATTTGCAGAGGTTTTATGGGAATGGCACAATGCAATCTAAGTAAGCGCCTAACCCATGGGCTGGAAGGTTAGAATAACCCACAAAGGCTGGAGTCCGTCTCCTTTTGAAGGACAGGATGTATATTTAGTGCATCCAAAGCCCTTTTGAGAAAATAAGTCATCACTGTTTTAATGAAACTTGAATTTTATTTCTTATTTATTGGATGCCATCTGAACTGAATATTGGCAAACTGTTTATCTGTCCCTATTCAAGAGCAAATATTGTACAGTTAAACTATACCTTTTGTTGAAATTTATTATAAGCTTATTTTACTACTTTTTGTATATTTACATTTAGTGTGCGTGTGTATATGCTGAGTGTGGCCTATGCAAAAAAGAAGGGTGGCCTTTTGTGTGGTGTAGGTCCCTTTCGGCAAATATAAAAGCCAGAAGCAGGTAGTCACAGTGAAGGGTCGGATCTCAGGAGACAGGGTTAGCTCCTGCAGCAACAGCAACAACTGCAGACGTGTGGGCAGATGCGAAGTCTCCAACATAGTATATAATAAATCATAGACTGCAGACACCAAAGTGGAACCGTCCTGTGGATTATGCTGTTTCTGCACCTGCCATTTGGATAAGGGTGCTGTCATCTTCCACCAAATGACTTGACACCTAATTAAATGTTATCTTATTATTTGTGCCACGATACACTGTAATTAACTCTGAGGAAAAGATCCCTCCTGTTGTCTTACAGCTATATAGAATGTGAACCAAAAGAAAATTCCTCCAAAACTACTTCTAATCAATCAAAATAAAATATTTCCAAGTGGATTTTCAGTGAATATTGCTGCACAAGGCATTATTTCCCTCCTCAAATTTCTGATTTGTGACTACCAGAAATCATAACAGAAAATCTTCCATTTTGAACAAAACACAGAATGCCCAGGCAGGCAGCTGAGACCTGGCAGAAGCAGGCAAGTGAGACTGAAGACTGAAGTCACTTGGAGCGACAGTGAGGGAAGATGTAGCCAGGACCAGGGTATGTCAGAAAGAGTGCCACTCCCAGAAAGAGTGGGTTCGGCTGAAATGCACAGCGCCTTAATTACAACTGGTGGAGAAATGGCGGCAGGGAAAACTTTCTTGGACCTGACCTGTTTTAAAGAGGTGAAGGAAATAAGCTACAAAAACAAAGAAAACAGTAAAACAAAAAAGAGAAACGAAATAAGAGAAAGAAAAGAAAGAGAAAAGTACAGTAATTGACCATACTTGCAGGAAGCTGTCTCTGTATTAACAACAAAAATCAGAAACCTTCATATGAAAAAGTCTCAGTTTAGCCATTTAAATGTTCAGAGAATCTAGATTTTTGCTTGAGGTCAGGGCAGGTCAGAGAAAACTTTCATACTTGAAGAAAGTAAAAAAAAAATTAATTTTTCAGGACCAATCACAAGTTGACAGAATTCTTACAACTACTTTACAAAGAAAATTTTACCAAAAGTATTTGGAATCAAATTGCTGCCTCATGGTTCATCTCCCCCCACACAATTCAGTCTGTATTTCGTACAAAGATATTCTCCCATGCAAGCACAGTATCACAATAGTTATCAAAATTAGAAAGCTAATATGAAACATTGCTTGCATCTGATTCTCAGGTCACTCCAGTTTCACCAGCCATTTCAATATCTTTTTTTTCTCAGATATTAAAAAGTGATATATTTCAGAATTTTACTTTAAGTTTCTTTAGTCTTTAAATTTGGAACAAGCCAGGCATGTTGGCACACACCTGTAATCCCAACACTGGAAGCTGAGGTAGGATTGCTATGAGTTCAAGGACAGCCTGAATTACCTGGTGAGACCTTGTCTCAAAAAATAAAATTTGCGATGACTTCTCAGACTTTCCATGAATGGAGCAGCTTTGCCCTTCCTGGCTTTTCCAGCATGGTGCTTCTGCCTTAGAGTCAGTTACCATGGACTGAGTCCTCTGAAGCCAGGGCCAAAGCAAGCCTCTCCTCTCTGAAACTACAGATGTCTGCGATTTTGTGCCAGAAACTGTTACAATTTCAAAGATTGCAGTAATTTATTATGTTTTTTAATTTTTTACATGTTTCTTCATGGTAATGTTCTGGTTATGATTGCAATATAGATGCCGTATTTTCATTTCATCCTGTTAGGTGTCACATAACTAATTATGTTTACTTGTTCACTTGATTAATCACCCTTGTCACTAATAAACATTCTACATGGCTGGGTGTGGTGGCACATACCTGTAATCCCAGAACTTGGGAGGCGGAGGCAGGAGGATCTTTGCAAGTTTGAGAACAGCCTGAGCTACAAAATGAACTCAAGGCCAGCCTGATCTGCATAGTGAGACTCTGCCTCAAAAAGACAAAAAAAAGACCAAAAAAAAAAAAAAAAAAAAAAAAATATATATATATATATATATATATATACACATTCGACAGAGATGTGACTGTGAGGCTACATAATTATTAGCAAAGTTTTAACATATTCACTTATTTATTTATATTTGAATGAACTCATGATCCCCAATTGTATTGAATGGACTTTAGTTTGTTAACAGCATCATCTATGTAAATACTTACATTTTCCTAAGTTTGGAAAGTGAGAGCCCATCACTGCTGGCATTTTTATGTGCACCTCTCATTTTTAGAGCATTTCTATATTTTGTGACACAGCATGTTCCAGGACCATCTTGGACTTCCCATGTGCAAGATTTAGAACTAGCCATTTGTCCCAGGAAATCTGGTTTATGTTAACAGAGAATGCAATTTAGAAGCAAGCCCTGAGTATCAGATGTGTTCAGTAGCAATGGGAGGTCACTCTTCCCAGGCTTTCCAGAGAGACACATCTGGGAAATACCCACCTGTACACACATTTACATCCGAACTCATCTCTGCCTTTACACATGTATTTATACCTGTACTCATCTCTGCTGCACACACATATTTACATCAGTACTGATCTCTCTGCCTGTATACACATATTTACAGTCATACCGATCTTTCTGCCTGTACACACATATTTACAACCGTACTCATCTCTGCCTGTACACAGGTATTTACATGCATACTCCTCTCTTGGCCTGTACACATGTATTTACACCCAAACTCATCCTTCTGCCTGTATACACGTATTTACATCTGTACTCATCTCTGCCTGTACACAGGTATTTACATCAGTAATCCTGTCCCTGCCTGTACACATGTATTCAGATCTGTACTCATCTCTCTGAATATACACATGTATTTATATCAATAGTCATCTCTCTGCAAGTACACAAGCATTTACACCAAAATTCATCTCTCTGCCTGTACACACATATTTACTTCCATATTCATCTCTCTGCCTATACACAGGTATTTACAACCATGTGCATCTCTCTGACTGCACACATGTATTTAAATCCATACTCATCTCTATGGTTGTACACAGGAATTTATACCCATACCCATCTCTCTGCTTATACACACGTATTTACATCTGCACCAACCTCTGTCTGTACACATATATTTACATCCATACTAATCTGTTTGTCTGTATACAGATATTTACATCCATACTCATCTTTCTGTCTATACACAAGTATTTACACCCATACTCATCTCTCTGCCTGTACACATGTAATTACATATGTACTCATGTCTCAGCCTATACACACATATTTACATATGTACTCATCTCTGCCTGTACACAGGTATTTACCCATCATCGCTTTGCCTATACACTGGTATTTACATCTGCACTCATCTTTATGTGTACATATGTATTTATATCCATAGTCTTCTCTCTGCCTGTACACATATATTTACATCTGTACTCCTCTGTCTACTTGTATACAGGTATTTACATCAGTGCTCATCTCTGCCTGTACAGATGTATTTACCTCCATACACCTCTCTGCCTGTATGTGGGTACTTACTCCCATACTCATCTCTCAGCCTGTCCACAATTATTTACATCTGTACTGATCTCTGCCTGTACACATGTACTTATATCCATATTTATCTCTCTGCCTAAACACAGGTATTTACATCCTTACTCCTCTCTACCTGTACCTATGTATTTACACATGCATTCATCCTTGCCTGTGTACATGTGTTTACCATACTCATCTGTGTCTGTACACTGGTATTTATATCCATACTCATCTCTCTGCCTGTGCACAGGTATTTACACCTGTACTCATCTCTCTGCCTGTACATAGCTATTTATATCCATACTCCTCTCTCTGTGTACACATGTCTATACATCCGTGCTCATCTCTCCGCCTGTGCACACGTATTTACATCCATACTCATTGCTCTTCCTGTATACATGTATTTACATCTGTACTCCTCTCTCTGCCTATATGCAGGTATTTGCATCCATATTTATCTCTGTCTGTACACAAGTGTTTATATCTGTACTCATCTCTGCTTGTACACATGTATTTATATTCACACTCATCTTTTCCTGTACACCAGTATTTATATCCATACTCTTCTCTCCTCCTGCACACAGGTATTTACATCCATTCTCATCTCTGACTGTACACACTTATTTATACCAATAACGCACTTATTTATACCAATACTCATCTCTCTTCCTGTACACATATAGTTACATGCATACTCATCTCTCTGTCTCTACACATGTATTTACAGCTATACTTATCTGTCTCCCTGTTCACATGTATTTACATCCACACTCTTCTCTCTGACTATTCACATGTATTTACATCTGTATTTCTCTCTCTGCTTATACACATATATTTACATCCATACTCATCTCTCTGCTTGTACACGTGTATTTACACCCATACTCATCTCTCAGCCTGTCCACAATTATTTACATCTGTACTAATCTCTGCCTGTACACACTTATTTACATCCATACTCATCTCTCTATTTGTGCACATGTATTTACATGCGTACTCCTCTCTCTGCCTGCCTCAGCTTTGAGTGCCACGGGTATTTTTGTTACCAAGCCAACATTATTCTTTTTTCTTTCTAACTTTCTTTGTTTCTTTCTTCCTTCCTTCCTTCCTTCCTTTCTTTCTTTCTTTCTTTCTTTCTTTCTTTCTTTCTTTCTTTCTTTCTTTCTTTCTCTTTCTCTCTCTCTCTCTTTCTTTCTTTCTTTCTTTCTTTCTCTCTCTCTCTCTCTCTCTCTCTCTCTTTCTTTTCTTTCTGTGTTTGTAATGTTTTCCTCTGACAAGAAACCTGCATCTTAATATATTTATTGATTTGACTAATCCTCTGGTATATAGCCAGTCTCTTCCCTTTACCACTGAATTATTCAGAAGAGAAGGAATCTGAAGCAGAAAATGAAGAGAATTCTACATTTTTCATCCCTTTTTAAAAGTAGATCTCTCCCATATTTAGGCTAGAAATAGCGGCCAGTGGTCCCTAGAAGAGAGATAGGGTGTGGGAAAGGAAGGGCAGTAGTGTTACACCCCCCTCCTCTTATTTCCTTCCCCAGCTACTCTCTATGGCTTTATAGCTGCTAAGGTCAAAATAAGAAAGGTAAGGTAATGGGGCGCAGTTGTGACAATACATTACTTTATTCAGATACATGACTTCACAATCATATCTGACACATTGTTAAATTTCCAGTGGATGGTTACGAGACTTCTCCCTGAAATGGCAGTATCTGTGATGTTGAATTCCTTTCTTCATTCATTACTCGTGCACCTCAGCTTCTGCAGCATCTCATCCTCATCACAATCTCAGTGTTAGAGTCTTTCACACTTTTATAGAAATTCTTTTTCAAAAAACTCAGACTGCTTACTCTTTAATTTTTAAAAATATCCTTACTTTCCCCCACAAGCATTCTTTTGACTAAACTGTCCTGAGAGTGGAGAATATCCATAGAGCTGCATGTCATGGACATATTGTTTTAACCTTCAATATAACCTGTGTGAGAGTCAGACACCAAACCTTTGCACCTCTCAATGCAACAACCTCATGTCAAAGCTCATGTGTGTTCCCATGAAAGGGTCTTCACTAGGCTTGAGATGAAACAAGTAATTCTTGTCAAAGAAATACACTCTCAGATATTTCTGTTCTCTCATAAACTGATCATTTTTATATCCAGAATCTTGCTAAGAGGCCCAAGGATTTTATAGTTTGGCACATGGAGGTCTGCCTCAAACCTCCTTTGATATATGATATCTATTCTAAGTCCAGTGAAATTAAAATGGAAGCATAAATAGTCCTATTTTCACATAATGTTTTAAAAATGGATAAAGAAGCTTTAGGCTGAAGAAAGTAAAAACAAATGCAAGATTTCCCCCATGAAGCTTGTATTTAATCAGAAAAACAGTAAACAAAGATGGAAAAATATATTATGATGCTGGCATTATAGTGGCAAATGCTGTGCAAAAGAGTAAATCACTCTAGTGGGCAGACCTGATGGATGAGTAAGTGCTGGTTTAATTAGCATGGCCAAGAAAACTCACGTGCCCAGATGATACTGAGAATAATTGAAGAAAACGAAGGGGCAAGCCGTGACAGCCAAGAAACCGAATTTCAGTCTGACACAAAAGCAAGTACAAAATACCCCTGGCAGAGCAAAGCTTGAGGAAAAGCAAAAGCTGTAGCTGAAGCGGCATTAGTGATCTAAGTGGTAGGTCAGGCCAGCGCGTGTAGGGCCTGGTGTGCCAAGGCACGGATTTCAGTTTTCTCTGTGAAGACAGTGAAGCAGTTGCATGACTGGTTTTGAGGAGAGCAGTCTGCTCTCTTGGCCGTGTTAGTGGAGCTAATAAAAAGGTAACCTAAGCCTGATCCCGTTTGTGCTTTCCCAGTTCTGCTGCAGGCACAGCCGGCTGCACACAGCCTTGCTCAGGCTGCGTTTTCCACATTCACTCAACAGGTGCCTTCTGTTTACTACAGCAGATTCCCAACCCTAAAAATTAACAAGTCTGCTTGAGTCCTTTGGGGTATTTTTTTCCTTTAGCCTGACTTTTGAGACATCCCATTGAACAGTTCCTGTGCTGCTTCACTGGGCTCTTTGCTCAGTGCTACATCAATAACCTTCTAGCACTTCTCCTTCACTCTCTCCTCCTACTATCACCACACACACATTTACTCAGTTATCTTTACGTGTGTATTTGAAACTGATTTCCGCATTAGGTCATAGGTGTGTTTAGAACAACAGTCTGGTTGTGTATAGGGCAATTGAGAAAGGAGCAGTAAGGACAAATACAGCTGCAGGCGAAAATAACACCACTTAAAATTCTGTCCTATTCCAAATGTGATGCAGTGCAAGTCTCACCGAGGCTCTGACAGATGTTCAGTTTAAGGTCCCATCTAACAGAATAAGGAGGAGGATGGAGCATATGAGATTCTAACGAATTTGGCAGTGGTGTGTAGCCAAAGGGAATGATTCAAATAGCATATTTCTAAATGCAGACTTTCAGTGACTGGTTTGTGTAACAGTAACAACCAAGTTTGGAATTTATATGAACACTTACTTTGTCTACGTGACACTGACAATAATAAAAGTTAAGGCCTACAGGAAAAGGTTCCTCTTTCCTCTTAAGGTAAATCTGGAAAAATGATTGGGTTTTAAACTGGGACTATGTTAGCAGCGGGGGAGAGAGAGAGACGGAGAGAGGGTAAGAGAGAGGGAAGAGAGAGAGAAAGAACAACAGGTGCAAAGGTAGACGTGAGAATTGTGAAGTGCGCGTCTAGCCTACAACAATAATGTGTTGGAAACCACAGGTGTCTTGGTGTGAGTGGTGATCCTCGCGCGTGCGTGTGCCAGGGTCAGGGACAGACGTGCAGGAGCAGACTGAGGAGCCTGGGTATGAAGCAACTGAGGCTGTGCAAGGGAGTCTGAGTATCACTCTGAAGGAGATCTAAAGAAAAACGTAAGCAGGGGGTCGGCTAACTTTGAGCTGAGGCATATAACGTGCGATGTAAGCAAAAAAAAGAGAGAAAAGGGGACAAAACACGTTAAACTATCAATTTATAATGCCATTTTCTAAAACAATGTTTTCAACATCTAATATACACTTAAAACAGAATAGTTTTATTTTCAAATTGGCATTCATAATACGTTTCCTTCCTTACCTTAACTCTCTTGGGCATAGAAAATAATTCACAACTGTTGACCCATATGATTTACTATTAGAGGTATGAAAAGTAGATAAGAAAAAGATATAAAATATAATAAATGAGCAAAAATTGTCCTTGCAATTAGTTTTTGTTTACAGTGCCTTGATTCCTGTTATTTCCCAAGGCCATCTGTCTGGGATAATCACTCAATTTAAGTAAGTGGAAGCGTAGTCTTCAAGGATATAGATCCAATCAGCTACAGAAAGCAACTCTTAAGGGGTCTGAACTTCTTAGCAACATGGACTTTCTGTACATCTGCACCGTCGAACCATGACGTAATTGTCCCAGGGACAAACTTTTCATAATGTCTCAGTAGCGTTGTAAGAAGCTTGATGTGAGAAAGTGAAAATTGGAAAAAATGACACCGGAACATAGGGAGAGCTAACACATCTACATCAGAATATTTTCAGGAAAGAAGGCAAGCCATTCATTCAACTGCATATTGATCAACCAATATATGTCAGACATTTCCCGTATGCTGGCGGCACAAAGGTGAATCCATCCTGTCTGGACCTCAAGTAGTTCATTATATGGGAGAAAACGGTAAGAAACAAGCATGAGACGTAATATGGTAATATAGAGGAACAGAGAATGCACAAGAAGGGGTGGAGAAAAAGTTTCACTGAGTTGGTGAAACACAAATAACTCTTCAAACACAAATACCAGACTACTAATTATATAGGAAAAGGAAAGATAATCCAGACTGAGGCCACAGTGTGTACAGAGACATGGCAGAGCACAGGAACTTCACGTTCGGATGAGGAATAAAGTCCTAAAGCCTGGAGCCCAGGAGGCAGGAGCGGGTAGAGGAGGTCTGAGACATGCTGTCCAAAGTTTTGAACATTATGCAGACATTTGGGCTTGTTGATTTAGGCTCAGGCCTCTGACTGGGCTTTGTCCTTCTGTACTGTAGCATGGTACAAGGGATCACAGATAAATATGACACAGCTTTTTAGAACATAATTTTACTTACTGATAAAGTATTATTTAAAAGAATGATTTTTTTCTTAGAAAAAAATACAGAATAGCTTGAAGAATTCACAAAAATTTTTAAAGTAGAGTATTTCACCTGAGACATGTTGATCCTTGAAGTACTGGGCTGTCATCCTAACCCTCTCAGAAGAAAACGAGTAATCTCATCTACCGAGAAAGCTCTCAAAAAGATTGGGAAGTTCTGATGCAACCTGATATGCAGTTGAAAAGTTTTCAGACAGCTCCTATGATCAGGTTAGCGACAAATGCTGAAATGAAATTTTAAGTAAAGTTTGCACCGAGGGTCTTCAGGGCCTTGGCTACAGCAACTGTGTGAGCATTGGTAGTTTGCACACTTGCAATAATTTTTTGCTCCTATCCCATGAGCAGCAAGCAACCAGGTCAGACTGCCTCTGACACCATGACCTCACCAACTTGGGTCCTAACTGCCATTGCTTCTCACCCTCAAATTCAAAAGATCTAGCACTATCCTTTGGAGCCTCACAACACAGGCATTGCAGGAACGTTCACACACTTTTCGTATCAGTGTTTTCCCCATGATAAAGCACTGAATTAGGCCACCTTTTTAGATTTGCTCCTACCAGGGAACCATTTCCAGCCCTGCATATTCAGATGACCAATGGCTTCATGCTTCTGTCTAGCTTTGCTGAATATGATTAATATATTTAGAGATCTGACCCCTCTGAATGCTGCATGTCCCCATATACCTTTCTTATTAACTAGAATGATAGCAAGTGTCCCTTAGTATGCCTAAAGACTAAACAACATCCCACAGAACAAAAGAAGACACATATTCCCTTCCTAGGTAGGGTTAGTTCATACCTGTGAACTGAATCCAACACCAAAGGAACAAAACTTAGCTCCCCGGCAGGCCCTTAGAGGGTGCCCTGAGCTTAGATCCCGGGAGCTGCGCCATTGTGAAGTGATCATGCAGATGACAGTGTCTTCACATATTTAGATCTTAGAGCACATTTTATTAACATGTGGAGAAATTCATGAGAACCCTGGAGCTTTGGGAGATTAGCAGTATGTTGGAATTTCACATAATGTAGTTTTCTAAATATTTTTTCAAATTGTTGGAGGCTTTCCAGTTCTAGGACAGGTGGGAAGATGCTACTTGCCAATGCAGAGGTTCTTTTCCAGCTTCTCTTCCAGTCAGTGGCTGTTGAGAAGTCATTGAATCTAAAGTTCTCTAGATTTATATGGGGGCAGAGTAGAGGATCTCAAGATAAAGTGAACCCAGACAGAGATGGAATAAGCCATGTAGCTCCATTTTACTTCTGCTTTCCACATTTTCTATAAACAAAGAAGCAGAATTTTCTATAGACAGTTCTTTTTACTCATATTTAGTGAACGATACTAAGTGGGCATTGTGTTATTACTTTTGCTGGGTCAGGTTATATACCTTGGTGGCAGTAACTGCTGACCCCTTTGTGCCTTTCACCTGTCAAGCCTACAGAAATAGGGACAGACTTGGAAACTTGGAAAATTCTACCACACACACTAAATCCATCCAGTTCCTACAATGGAAAATGACAAGGCTGTGTCCTAGAAGGACACTAAAATTTTGCCTACCTCGAAGCCATGTTTTCAGGCCACCATAATCACTCATGTCCTTACTGTTATCACCTGAGGCCACCACTAATAATGGTGAGTAAGAAGTGGTGAGCACCTTGTGTTAAACATACTCTGGGACATTCAGGAATTGGGTCATGTCTAGGATTGCATTCAAGTTTCTCAAGTTCTCCTTGATGCGTTTTGAATTCTAAGACAGAAAAGACCAGCCCTGGGGTGGGGGTGAGGCTCAGAGGTAGAGTGCTTGCTGGTGTACATGAGGCCCAGCACCTCAGTGTGGGTTCCAGCCCCTTTTGGGTGCCAGGGAGTTGCCACAGTCAAATAATTAATGAATGGGGTGTGTTGTTTGAACCAAAATTTTATACTATGAATTATTAAAATGAATAATTACACTACAAATTTCACTCTTTTAACAAAATAAAACCATAACAAGTCCAGCTCAGATGATTTAGGTTCTCTTCAGGAATTTTTGGAAAGGCTGCTCCATTTTGTGATGCTGATGCTTTCCTTCCATGCCCTTCCACCCATACATGGAGGAAAAATAACAGGCAACACCAGGCAGTTTCATGGACTGGCTCTCAGGTTGCTACTCCTGCCACTGTCTCCCTGACACCGAATTCAGCCATGTGCAGGACAGACTAGGACATAATGCTCAGCTCTGCATTTTGGAAAGGAACACATGGAATTTGGTTATGGCACACTATTGCCTCTACCACAAGATTCCCAAATGTGCTCATCTCAATATGCTGCTCTCTGGAAATGTGCATTAAAGTACACATAACTTGCATCCTCCAAGTCTGTAAACTACAGGTAGGGCTCAATCTACTGTATTTGTCCCTCATGTGTACTAGGCTCCAGAGTCCTGCTGGTAGCATTCAGAGCCCCTGCTTGCTCATTTGTGCTTGCTTTTCATTAGTTTCACATTAAAAGAAGAGGATGAAGGTTGCCCCTTTCTGAGTCCCAAATGGATACCATCCAAAGCTCACTATAACTTCTGTAACAAGCAATAATGTTTCTGCATAAGGTAACAAGGTTAGACTGAGTATGCACACTTATCTTTACCAGTTTTCTTGGAAGTACCAGTGTTGAAAGTTTCAGTTATCTAATTTTTCATAGGTTTAAAGAGTTGCTTGAAAATTCACAAGTCACTACATAATGCAGTTTAGACAAGACCTCAGACGTTACCACAGAGAGGCTCCTGTGTCTACCGTTTCATGGGCCTAGACTGACCAGTTCTCTCTGACTTGCTCTCTGGAGGGGTGTGCTGCATCTGAAAGCTTGCCCTGTGTGCTCTGAATACTTGGAAGAACAAGAAGGTTACCGTAAGGACAAGTGCCCTTCATGGCCTCAAGAGACCCCAGCTGCAACCTTTGTGCCTTGAAGTTGAATTGCCATCTTAAAAGAAACCAGGGCAACTTTTGGCACTTCAAGTACAAGAGCAGAGAAACAAACATACACACCTGCTACAGCAGCCAGGCGGGTCTCCCACATGACCCTGGCCTATCAGCTTTCCATCTTCCACTTGAAAGGTAAGTGTTAGAATGAACCGAGAAGTAGACCCTGAGATAAAGAGGAAATATCCAGAGTAGCCTGGGCGTTATCTTTACTCTTCTCAGAACAGATGCCTTATGACTCATTACCTCAGCAAACCAAGCTACCCTGGGGTATAAAAACCCAGAGAGAAAATACCTTCAGAGCCACTCAGCAGCAGTGTGACCAGCGGGTGTGTGCAGATGAGACTCCAGCCACCCTGGACTCTAGGCAAGCTTTCCTGAACCTTGGAAGAACGGCTTGCCATCCATCTTAGACTTCTATCATTCCTGGTTGGCTGTCTGTGTGTAATGAAGTTGTTTCCTCTTATTTGTTGGTGTTCTGTGTCATTGAACTTGTACAAATGGAAGTACAACAGGCACATAGTGAAATGGCTTCACACACACACACACACACACACACACACACGGACATGTGCAATTTCTAGTGGTCCAGCCCATTTAATGTTGAATCAAGTTAGTAATTAGGGAAAGCAAATGGTACAGCTGTAGTGTGGTGGGCGAGGGGACAGTGTGTGGAGAGTGGTGGTTGCCCTAGGGTAAGTGCTGCTGTGTTGGTCTGAGGCTAGATTTAGTGTGAGAACCTTTGTAAGCTGTGATGCTTAATTTCGTGTGTCATCTCGGCTATGGTGCCAGATAATCAGTCAGATATTACTCTGGATAGCTCTGTGAGAGTGTTTCTTGAATGAGATTAACATTTAAGCCCTGTATAACCTGTGTCCTAATCCAGTCAGTTGAAGGTTTGAATGGAACATAAGGACTGACCTCCTCCAAGCGAGAGGGAGCCAAGCCCCACAGAGCAAAGGGGCTTTGAACTTGACAGAAACATCGGCTCTTGATCTCTGGCCTGGTGGCCCACCCTGCAGAGTTTGGACTTGCGCATGTCCACAACAGGAGTTAACCTCTAAAAGTAAACGTAGCACTCCTGTAATACATGCACCTTACTGACCCTGTTTCTGCGAGTAACCCACAGGTGCAGGGAGAGCGAAGCTGGCACCAGAAGAGAGAAGAGCTGGGGGCTGGCTCTAGCTCTTCTGAAGAACTCATTCAAAGCATGGCTCGAGTTCCACACTCATAAGCTCATGTTTTACAAACTTTTTTCTTAAATACCAACATAAGTATTTTCTCTACTATTTTGTTTCCTGCTAGCTTCATTTAATTCAGATAGAAATATTTTATTCTACTTGTTAAGCTTATAAGAAAAGTAATACTGAATTCCTTCTATGAAAACTTTGTCAATAATACCAGTGCCTAGGTTTTCTGACTGTGCACGTCTATCAGTGTGGAAACATCAAGCTTGTACTATCTTTTACCTTACTCTGTCAATGTATTATTTATTGTAAAAGCATGCAAAATTTAAAAATTTGAAAAATATGAGGTGAAGATGAAATTATATTTTAAAAATATTTAAGCTACTAAATAGAAAATACCTTTTGCTTTCACAAGAGTATTATTAATAATTTATGGAGTACAATACATTAGAAAATGAGTCATTATCTGAAAATGTTGGCTTTGTATTCTGTGCACAGCAGTTCAAAGAACTGGACCCAATTTCACTTTATTTGCTAATACTAATACTTAGTCAACTAAGTTTTATAACTGAAAAAGATCATGTCTAAAAAAGTTTAAAAGGAAAAAATCTAAATCTGTTCCATTTTTAAAATCCTGAATTCATTTTGTCCAGTAATTAGAAAGAGAGTTTTGCTTAACAACTAGAAACTCAACTTTGCCTGACTTTAATTTCTTTGCAGACTATTAAGATGATTAATTTTTGTATCTTGCAAAATGATTTGATAACTCATTTAAGAGTTTTGAATTTTTTTAAATTGGTAAATGTTGTCTTCATTTTAGGGTTGTGATTGAACCCAGGGCCTTGGGCATGTTAGGAGGCTACACTGCAGGTTAGCTCCAATCTAGGACGAGACGTAGTGTGAGAATACTGATCACTTGCGGCTCCAATGGCCTTCTGCGGCGCGTGGAAGGTGTCCGACATCAGGCGCAAGCCAGGGAGAGGAATGAGATGTGCTCCCTGTATTAACTGAGGACACTGACTGGACAGAAATTACAGTTGCACACATGTGCAGGAAAATGAAACAATTTTTAGCCATCTACCACTCATCATTTGCAAGATTTAATTTAAGGTGGATCATAAACATAAATGTGAAAATTGCTAAAACATCTGGAAAAATGTATAATAGTATTTTTATGTCATTAATGTGGACAAAGTTTACTTCAAGTAGGACCAAAAAAATACAGTAACCATAGAAAGAAATACAAGTGTGACGTTAGCTGCGGCTTTAAGTGCTGATGGAAAAAGAAATTGGTGCAGTCACCTTGGAAAACATTGGGGCACATCTGCTAACTCCATTCCAGCCCTTAGACATAGGAGAGTGTGACAGACAATGTGTGCACCAGAGGAATTATTTGCAATAGTGAAAACTAGAAACAACTGAAATGTACATTCAGACAATGGGTATTACACAGCTATAAAAAATCAAGCAATTACTGTGTAAAAAACATGTGTGAATGGCATAAGTAAGTGGAGAAAAGAAGCTAAAAACAAATACACACAATGAATGGTTCCATGAATTTAAAGAAATAAGCAAACTTAACCTGGGGTAAAAATGAGACAGTTGTTATCTCCTGAGAGAAGATTCTTACGCGATGTTGTAGGCCTCTGTTGTTGACTCCACTCTGTCTCTCTCCCCACAAATACACGGTGAAGCCCTAACACTCACAGCCTCAGCGTGATCTTCCTGGAAACTGTCTCTGTAGACACAATCAAGTTACCAAAGTGCCAGGGGGCCGTTGTCCTGGTTGCTAATTCAGTGTGACCTGTGACCGGCGTTGTGTTGTGGGCACAGAGAGAAGACAGCGTGAAGAGGCCAGGGCATGGCCATGTGCAGAGATGAGGGGCAGAGTCTAGGAGCCAAGGACTGTTCCCCATTTCCACCAACTGGAACTGAAGAGCAGCACTGTATAGGCTCTTCTGCAGTCCTCAAGAAGAGCCAGGCCTGATCTCAAATCTCCGGCACACCTGAGTAACTACTTTTCTGTTACTTAAGCCACCCAGCATGGGGAACGTTCTGATAGCTCTAAGAAACCTACAGAGTGTTCCGTGTCTTGACGTGAGTGATGATAACATAAATGAGCACCAGTTTTATGTGTAAGTATGTAAAAATGCGTTGCCTTGTGTTACTATGATGTGAACATTTTCCTATATTTGTGCCATAATATCATTTTAAAAATTAAGCTACATAAGAGTCTAACTCTGCTTGGGTTGTTATAATAAAAATACTTAGACTAGGCAATTTATAAAAGTGGAAAGTCACATCTCATAGTTCTGTAGGCTCAGAAGTCTGAGATTGAGGCACCAGCAGTTTCTGGTGAGTGCAGCACCTTCTTAATACATCCTTACAAGGTGGAAGAGCCAGAGCAACTCCCTGGGGTCTCTGTATCAGGGCACAAGTGTTATGAATTTGGAGAGGACACGAAAACTGAGACCCTAGTTATTAGCATGGACTAGTTTTTGTCTACAGAGTACAACAGATGGGATTAAAGTTATTAAAACAAAGGTATGTTGTAAGCATCCGTTTTTAAAAATTCTCTCAGCATTTTCTCCTCATGATCATGTTTGTAATGCCCTATGGATTAAAATAATTTATAACATTTTATTTTATTTTATTGAGACAGAGTCTCACTATGCCTCAGCCTTCCAAGAACTGGGATTACAGGCAGTATCACCAAGCCCAGCCAAAATTTATATCTTGATTCTCTTAATAATAACTCATTATTTACAATTATCTTTTTTAAAAAAAACCTTAGAATTCTGTGTTCAGGCAGTTACAGAGATAAAAGAACACAGGAGAAAGAAAAAGAATAATTTAGAAGATATGATAAATCTAAACAAAGAAGTAATCCTTCTGGAAAAGTCCTGGAAGTAATCTGTTCTTTTCATGGTAATAAAGTGAAAAACATCTTATCAATAGCAAAATTTATAAAGTTAAGGTCTGATTTTGTTTGATCTTTATATAATTAAAAGTTGCTACCAGAAGCAGACTATGCCAACAGGAATTAGATATTTTGAAAATGTAGACTCTTACAATTGACTTGATTTCTCTACCGCTTGTCTGACGAGTACCATGAGAGTGCAAACTGCCAACGAATTTAATTCATGTTAAAAGGAACTGACTATTTCCTTAAGATTACCACACTGACTTGGAGTTATTAAATTTTGTTTCCACTTATATGATTTAAATGTGATCTTATTAGAAATAAATACAATCAAAATTGTTATTGATTGTATTAAATTACACTATTATTACGTGGTAACAATAGTGTAATCTATTTTTTTTATTTTTTATGTTTTTTTATTTTTTATTTTAGAAACATAAAAGTACAAAAACCTATTGACAAACAGACACCGATTATCATAGAAAATAGTACAATCACAACTAATCTATAGACAAGGTGATATGGTCTCAACAG
>PVLD010022597.1:0-29006 GCA_004027595.1 Dinomys branickii
TACTAGATTCGGTGATTTAAGGTCAAGGTCAAGGAGGAGATGCCTATGTAGCTCAGTAGTAGAGCTCCCATGGGTTCAATCCCAGTAAAACACACACACACACACACACACACACACACACACACACACACACTACACACAAACACACACACACACAAAGATACAAACTACATATTAAATGTAAAACTAAGGTTGTTGTGGTGTACTGACAACTTGTGGTCAACTTGTAACACCCAGCTGAGCTAAACCAGCATGGCACTGGGCATGGGAGGCCCACCTGAGGATTGTTGCCAGCAGCATAAGACACAGAACTGGAGAAGAAGAGAAGCTGTTAGGGGGCTGTTGGTTTTCCTGGAGGAGCTTGTCATGCTGGCTTTCCTGATGAACTTGGCTGTTGTTATCATCACAGGAGCTCGGGACCTTGTTGTCACTGAGAATGGGTACAGGTCACTTTGGGGGAGTTGTAATTCTTACTTTGAGCATCATTTCCTGGCTCTGGAGGGGAAGATGGTGCACTGTTCATTCTCTAAGAGAAGCTTGTTGCATTGGCTTTCCTGATATAGGCTTGGCTGTTCTTATTGTCAGAGGAGCTCAAGACCTCTGAGCATGGCTGTGGTACCTTTCAGGGGAACTCTAGTTCTTACTTTGAGCATTAGTTCCTGGCTGTAGTGCTGATCCCTCAGCCTGCTAGCCCACATCCTTCATCCTGCTAGTGCAGACTTTCTAGTTTCCATCACTGACCTCTGGGCCTTTGCAGCGCAGATCCTTGAGATGGGCCTGCATGAGACATTGTTGTAGGCTCTTGGCCTCCAGTTGGACTTGGGGTGGGCATTGTTATGAGCTCTAGGTCTTCAGCTGGACTCATGCAGGACATTGTAGTGGGACCCAGACCCTCAGCTGGATTCTTTTGGTCTTTAATGTGTGGACAGATTTCCTGCACTTTTTGCACATGACTCTGGGTGACTATTACAAAAAATCCTATAAATTGTGTGTCCTGTATTAAATTGTGTTTCCCTTGCAAAACCTGACTACAACAGTTGTAATTACCGCACTGCAATAAACTTATGCAAAGGCATAATCCTATAAAATCAAAAGCTAAAAAGTAAAGGAATTCACACTTATTTTTACTGTCACCAGAATAAAACCTCAATCATGCTCATTACAGAACAGGTCTTAACACAGGTTTCCCTTTCGTCCAGCTCACACTTATATTCTACCTGTAACTGGTAGTTTTAGGGAAACAGAATCTTTTCCTTTCATGTCATCTGTGGTAATATTTAAGCTACTGCCTTGCTGTAACATTCTTTACATATATCTAATATAAGTTATTTAAAGGCAAATAAAGTATGTTTAAAATTTAAAAAAAAACAAGCAGAGCAATGCAGTAACTAAGCAGCTGTTTGCAAGGTATTGAAAGTGAAGAGATTGTATTGAGTCTCCAGAAGAGAATGTACAGCAGTTTCTTAACTGTACACTTCTTCTCTGTGGGCCTCAATAGATCTGTAGCAGAATAGCTGGGTAGTTTAAGCAGGCATATTCCTGGACCAGACGTTCAGCATCCCCAAGAGGTGATGGCAAAAGATCTGTATTTTTAACAAGTTCCCCAGGTAATTCTCGCACACAAGGTTTATGAACTGCTGGTCCTGGAAGAGCAAGAGATCAACAGAGGGTATAGGCCTATGTCTTGGGAAATGTCAGCATTATATTATAAAAGTGAGAAGAAGGGAAACCTACAAGAGACCATATACAGCAGCCAGGGTCAGGGCACTGTTTTTATGAGCTAAGGAAAATCAAAATATAAGACCAAGTAGATGGCAAAAAGTGTGAAATATAACAGAGGTATAATAAAGACAGATAAAAGTTACTGAATATGGTAGAAAGGTCAAGTGCGGCCTTTGAGCATATCTCTAGTAAAGTGATGAAGGAAGGCAGATTTTTTCTGGACCCTGACCTGTCCTTCCAGATCCCACTCCAAACAGTGTCTCCCAGCGATGCAGGTCTGACTCTGCTGGACAGAGTCCATCAATCCTTACAGTACATAATTCTATTATAGCAGTTCATCTATTGCACTGAAGTTCGTTTACCTGTTCTTCATTTAGACTGAAAATTCCTTGAGGGCAGGAGCTGTCTTTTTCTCTATTTTTGTATATTTTCTTTTCCAGCCTTATTGAGATATAATCATCAAATAAACTGTGTGTATTTATAGTATACAACTTGATGTTTTGGTAAGTAGCTGTGTCCTGTTCCCTTTCAAATCTCTAGTATCTGGCACAATACCCGGCATACAGAAGATATCTGTAAATGTCTACAGAAGGGATAGAATAGAGAACAACTGGACGCAAAGGCCACAGTTCTGCAGTGAATGTAGATGAACTTTATATGTTTGAAGGCAAACGAGGTCAGAACAACTGACGATGCTGGAAAAAGGAGTAAGTAGGGAACCAGTTCTTCGAAAGCATGGAAGAGATGTGATTAAAAGCACAACTTTCTCTTTAGAAAACAGGAAACGCAGCTCTTTCTCCTGTTCTTGAAGGAAGCATAACAGGGTGGGCACAAAAGACAAAGTTGCTTAGCTCAGATGGCCCTTTTCTAAATAAGTCATGAACTTCAGGCTTTGGCTGAGAATGAGGTATAAAAAGTGGGCTGTGCAGCCTGAAGAAAAAGAGTACAGGAGCATTTGGAGGAGTACACCGGTGAATCAGGAGGAATAGATTCCATGCTATAAACCCAGGCGGTAACAGCATTTCACTCTTTTCTGTAGTCTTTGAAATAACAGACTGCATCTGTCAGTCAGACTAATTGGGACTGGATACCAGACTTGGGGCCTGCAAACACAAAGTCACTGATCTCTTCCTCTCCTGAACTCTCTCTGCATTTTCATTTCAGTGTTTAAGGCACCCACTACACTGCATCTCTTATCATAACTATTTGTCTTTTTCTTGCTGGACTCTATAAAATGTTAAAGACAAGACCTATATCTTATTGTGTTATACCTTAGCATCATGCTTTGCAGATAATAGCTGGATGTCTGTATTAGGCACATACCTCCAATATAGCATTTATCACATTACACTGTGATAAATGTAGACTACTGCTTATTTCCTTGTCTGTCTGCCTTTTTAGACCATGAGTTCAAGGCAGGGATTGAGTTGTATTGACCTATGTCTCCCTTTGGAACTTGCTAGTTTTGCAAACGTTTATTGAATCAAATTTTGTGGAAATGAATGTGTGGATGAATGAATGAAGAAAACAGAAAAATGCGAGGATTTGAGGGTAACATAAAAAGGTAACACTCTGCACAAGCACTGCATTTTGTCACTTACATAACCATCTGTCTCAGCCTGACATCAGTAAGCCTGTAAAGCTGGTAGAAAATGACGCTGGGGGCCCTGTTTTTCCATACAGTATAACTGCTCGGAAATATACATTCTGGGTCTTATGCAAATCTCCAGCCATGTTCTTTACACCACAGAGCCTCTGGTAAGGACGTTCCGGAAAGCTAAATGACTGATTTCTCTTCTCTGCTTGAGTATCTATTTGAATAGAAACAATGTTATACCACTATAGTGTTTCCTTGTGGATTCTAATTTAAAGATGATATTGGATTCTAATTTAAAGATGATATTGTAGCAAAAAAAAAAAACCAGGTTGGTGAAACAGTGTCGAAAAAGCGCAGTAAAAATCCACCCCACTGCAAAAAAAACAGCTACTTGAAGGGCATCTTTAAGTGTTCACCGGTTTGTTAGGCTTTCACCCCCCCCATTTTTTAAAAGATTGACGTACATTCTACAAATTCAGGAAAAAATAACAAAAGCCAACCCTTACAGTGGGCATATTATGTGACAGGCATTATTGTATGTAGATTACACGTTAATTCACTTCTCGGAACCACTTTTTGAGATGGGTATCCCTGTGATCTCCATTTTGGACGAGATGAATCTGAGGGACACAGAAGAAATTTAATGTGATCAAGGTCACAGAGCTAAAAGTGGAGGAGCTGAGATTTAAATCCAAGCAGTCTGGCTGCAATACACCTACAAGGAAAGCACTGGTTTTGGTGTTTGCCTGTGCATGTTTTAAAGAAAATTCCTTATCTAGTCTTAACATTATAATCTCAGCTTTTGTAAAGAGCCTGTTTTATGTCAGGAACGATAATACACGCTTTAGCTGCATTCTCATTCTCTACAAACAACCCGGGAGGTACTATTTTTATCCCCATTTTAAAGGCAAAAAAAGAAGGAAAAGAAAAAAAGATTTTAAGAGTCACAGGTTAAAATGATTCGCCCCCAAATTGAAAAACAGGCTGACTCCACTGGGAGCTTCTGAGTCTTTCCCGGTAGTGAAAGAAGAAAGAGAGGACCTCAAAGCCACAGGAGTACAATGAAATAATGGATGTAAGAAGGCCTCGCCGAACAAGTGCAAGGGATAGGGCCTACCCACTCGAATCACTGTTGAAATCTGGATACCCAGGGCCCCTGCCCAACGGTCTCTCGTCCCAACCCTGTCCCTACTGCGCCCAACCCAGAGCGATATCTTTGAATTTCTTTCTCCATCTCCTCAGATCCTGCCCCCAAACACTTGGCGAAGCGGCGGAGCGGAGAATAGAAGGTACGCGCGGGAGCAGAAGGCGGGGCCTGCCGCCCTGATCAGTACAGGGGGTGGCTTATACACATGCGCCATAGCCTCGCAGCTTCAACCGCCCCGTCTCTGCGACCAATCAGAGCCTGCGGCGCGTTCGGAACGTATCAACGCTGTGTGGGTCGTGTGCGTGCAAGGGGGGCGACGTAAGGGCGCTTCGTGAGCCAGTCTCTCCTCGAATGAAAGGAAACAACCTCCGGCGACAGAGCCCCGCTCTCTGTCGCTGCAGGAGAACCGAGACCGACTTCTTTCTCTTTCCCCTCATTGGCGGTTCTCTCTGCCGTCCGCCCCGGCTGGTGAGTATCGGCGGAACCCTGGGGCCCCCCATTATCTACCCGGCGGGAGAAGACAAGGAGGATGGCGGTGGCCAGGCCGCCGCCCCTGTCCGTTGTTAAGGGGGGAGTCTTGGTCTCTCTTTATTGTCAGGGACCCCAGAAGCGCCACTCATTGTAGCCGCTTGGTAGAGAGGCTGGTGAGAAAGTGCTTTGGAGGTACAGAGACAGGGAGATTAGGCGTAAGCCTATACTTCGGGGGAGGGGGCTCAACATTTGAGGAGGGAAAAAACTGGGAATTTTTAGTCTTCGCTGTTGCTTAAGACATATTTGGGAAGGGGGAAAGCTTCCAGTTTGGGAAGAGGAAGAGGAAGAATTTTTAGGATGGCAGGAAGGTTAGCCTTACGGAATGAAGAAAAACTCCGGGGGGGGGGCGGATTAGGGGCGACTCTGAGACATTCGGCGAAGACTCTTAGAGGGCGATCTCCTGGGGGATGCCGCGTCAGGAAAGTGGTGGGGTCCTGTTTTTCTGGATTCGGGGGGTAGGAAAAGGACAATTGGGAGATCCTGACGACAGAAAGGAACCTGCCGAAATGATTTAGAGAAAGATCGTTTTTCGAGTTTATCTAGCACATGATTAGCGGGAGATCTTGGAATCTGGCGAGCATCAGGGAATAAATAACGGAGAATGTCGGTGTGTTGTATTTACCATCCTTTATTATGTGGACGAACCGCGCGCTATTCTTTTGTAATTTCCATTCGTTTCAATATTCTGCGTGGAAGTTGAAAAATCTTCTTTTCTTTTTTGAAAAACCTTTTATTTACATCTGCTTACTGTGTAATACCAAGTCTTACCCATACAGTTCAAATTCTTTCTCTGCCCCTTGGGTTTGAAACAACTGGAAAATTCCTTTAGTTTCCTTTTGAATAACCGCAGAAAGCAGTGCGAAGCATTTAACAATATCATGCAACCCAATTCAGGTACCCTTCCGGTACATCTCTTACTCGTTTATTTTTCTCCACTGTAACTTTCTTGCCAGAAATGCTCTCTTTTGAGGATCGCGTTTATATATTTTTGATTTGTATATTTCAGCTTGCCTGCGCGTGGAATATTTTAATCTTCCGGAACTGCAGTTTTTTTGTTTTGTTTGTTTTTCTGTGAAAATGCTCTCAGATACCAGGCATTGAATGAGCTCTCGATTTGGTTCTTGGCTGCTCTCCTTTATGTTTCAGGTTATTTCAACCTTGGTGCCTCACAGCATCTTAAAAAATCAGAAGCACATTGATTGCTTCATCCTAACTAATCTGGCTTTTGTATTTTTTCACATATTTGAATTATGTTTTTCATGCTATTATTGTTGCGTCTTTATTTCTGCTTTGTAATGTTATGCTTCTTTTAAGGAAAAGGTTTCATTGTTGGGTGAAAGTATCAAACTTTGATCTCTGCCTGCCCAGAAAAACGTTTTAGACTAAAATTAAAATGCCATGTAGCCGTGGATCATTATGAACCCCTTCATATTGATCCTCGGAATGCCTTCATTTTGCTAAACTGGAGACCACAAATGTGACAGTTTTAGATAAAAATCTGTATTTTTGTGATAAAGATATTTTTGCTAGGAGTCATTGTTTCCGTGATGTTCTGCACTTCATGTTTTATAAGGAGGCTGTAAAAAAAAATAGCAAGATATGCACAGATGCATTATTTGAATTTTAGTGGAAAAATCCATTTAGTCATTACACATTGGGGAAAGTTTTTAATTGGTTTGTTGCACTTTTTATATTGCTCTGTATTGTACACATTAATTTTAGACTAATTATACAAAGAAATACAATAGCATTTTTTGCATGTAAAATAAAGTGTACCTTTTTTCTCTTTTAGATCTTGGAGTCTTTGATATCTAGAAAAACAGGTTTTCAATTAAGAAGCGATTTACCTTTTTATAATTTGAAAGAGGCACAATTCCACATGGATAGAATTTGGGGATACCAGTTGACAATTAATTTTGAAAATAAAAAATGACTTTCCACTCTAGGAATTTTCTTTATCTTAGGCCAGCTTTATAGCTAATGCCAGGATCGTACACAAATTACACATTAAGGATGTCTATACAGATTAGATTTATAAAGTGCCATCCTTTCAACTTGCCTGGATGACTGGGAGCAATGCTGAATACATTACTTTGTCTTCAGAGTGCCTATTATTCATTACATGGTAGTAAAAAAATTAATTTAGAACTCCGAAGAGCAGATTTTGCTGCATTTATGAATCTTGATATTTTGCATAGTTAATTTTAAAAATTTGGGTAGCTATATTCTGGATAAAGCAACTGAACACATATTTGCCTGAGCAAATGCAGACACACTTCCCCTTTTGTTTCTTTTGTTTCTCTGTTATGTCTTCTTTTTTTCTTTAATTCTAAAAGTATTTGCAGCATGCTTTCAATCAGTTTCACGGTTTATAGCCAATGCTATGAATTCACTATTGTAAAGTATCCGCACTTGGAAGACTGGGTACAGTATTTCAAATTATAGATCACATTAAGAGTTTGTTAAACCCATCAAAGCAGAGACTATAAGGACATTTGAAGTTTTGTTAAAAAGGAATAGGCAGAAATTGGATGCAAATTAATGAGAAGCTGTTTTCTTTGTGGCTTTATGTAAATTTTGATTAAGTATCTGAATTTTTATATTGCTTAGCAATGAATGTTTTACAGATACAGTATTACCTTGCTGATACTGTACTTGTTGGTGAACAAATTATTCTCACAAAATTATAATGTAGTGCTTATGTGTCAATTTTGTCCACAGTGTTATGAAAATGTACAAATACATAGAAAAATGGAAGGAATTTAATACATTGGTTTTAAGACAGAAGTTTGGGATTTTATGGTGATGTGTTTTATGGTAGCCTGGGTCTTGAACTGCTTAGTTCTGTTGACTTCCGAAACTGCACAAATCAAATAACCTATTTTGAATTTGTCTAGTATTGTTCTGAAGAATCTGTGTTAAGAATGATGATCTAAATGTGAAACCTGTGTTAGAGCTTTTCTTCCTTTTTTCTGTTTGACTGTACTACCTATAATTATGATTGGATCAAATTCAAGGCTCATTCAAAAATTTTTTCCATCCATTACACAATATTACTAATTCACATATGGAAGTTGACTGTATTTAGATCATCCTCTGTTAATTAGTAAGCAGACTTGAAGTAAATTCAAGTCTTATAATATTTTATAAATACTGGGTCCTCAACACTGCATTTTTAGATAGACTGTTAGAAGGTTAATTTTCTCTTTACTTGAAAAAGGAGTAGAATAGCAAAATCCTTCACATTTAATGTGCATGAATTTTTTAAACGTGGAAATAATGCAGATTTTAAAAATAAGTATTCCAAAGACATGATTAAGTGAATTTATTTACTTTTGTTGTTTTATCAATATTAGAACTTTAGTGGATGTTACCCTTACACAACTCTATTCCTCTATGTTGTAGTTTTCCTAGTCATTTTTGCTGTATGCTTAGGTTTATAATTCTTTGTCTCCTTGAAGCAGCCCCTAGCTATATTTGAAAACTGTGTTTTAGTAATTTTTCCAGCAGATGATGATTTAATATTGTAATTTGTGTTTTTTATTCACACAAATAGTTCTCATTATTTCACACATCCCCTAATTTGGAAACATTTTGATTTTTCTCAATTACTTCAGATTTCATTTAGTCTATTCTCTCTCTCATTTCTTCCTTCCCTCCCCCATATAGGTATAAAAAAGAGAGGCATCTTGGGTTTTAATGTTAATTTCTCTATAATAACCATTTCAACTGCATATATTAAAACTTAGACCAAACATTAAACTACTTACATGAATATGTACAAACTAATTAAAAAATGAAATTAACCATTTTGTTGCGATTCTTATTCTCTGTAGCATTTCTTGAGACTTAAAGTGGCATTCTAAAGGCAATTTAAAAATCATGTCAAGCTCAATTGAACAGAAAAAAGGGCCTACAAGACAGCGCAAATGTGGCTTTTGTAAGTCAAATAGAGACAAGGAATGTGGACAGTTACTAGTATCAGAAAACCAGAAGGTGGCAGCACACCATAAATGCATGGTAAGTATACTGGCCACGCCCAAGAGACCTTGAAACCATTCATGAGAGAGAATCTTAATAACATATGAATATTCCTGAATACTTAAAAAAAGCACACTCGGTTAAATTTTTAAGGAATGGTTTAATGCTAATGCTGTGCCATATGTACTACAGAATTTCTTTTAAATTTAACATTTTATTCATTGTTTTACTGTAATTTATATGTGAACCTTAATTTTTTCAAATGTAATTTATAGCTCTTTTCCTCTGCTCTGGTGTCATCACACTCTGATAATGAGAGTCTTGGTGGATTTTCTATTGAAGATGTCCAAAAGGAAATTAAAAGAGGCACAAAGCTGGTAAGTTGGTATTTCTGCCTCTTGAGTATAAAAGTTATTTTAAACTCATTAAGAAAGAAATTACTTATTTTAGAATGTATTGCATTATTAACTGAGTATAATTTTAAGTTGCAGGCTTTTTTTCTGAGCCAGCAAAATCCAAGGCTGCGTTTAATTTATTTACCACTCAACAGAAAGGAGTGACTCAGTATATGTATTACTCAAATATTTTTGTTTTATAAAGAATTAAAATCTTAAATACTATGTTTACCTAGGAAACTAAACATTTTGCTTGATTCACATATATTATATGTTAAAGTGTTCATTCAAGTACATCTTTGAATAATTCCAGTATGTTTTCTTCCTTCATCAGAAAATTATTGTGGTTATTACAAGTGAAGAGGATAGTACCCCTCAATAGGAAAATGTTAGCACTTGCAGAACAAAGGATTTTAGTGTGGTTCGGCTATGTGGCACAGCTTTTAGGACTTTAGATAACTTTTGGTGAATTTTCTTTAAAGAATTTTGCCTGTGGCAGTAGTTATTTTATTTTTATTTTCTTTTGTTGAGACTGGGTCTTGCTATGTAGTTCAGGCTAGCCTTTGGTGATCCTCCTGCCTCAGCCTCCCAAGTGCTGGGATTACAGGTGTGTGCCACTACAACCGGCTGTCAACTTTTGGTGAATTTAACAGGAGTTTTTCTAAAGCTGTGCTAGAATGAAGGTCCTATAGTTGTCTTCACTACCTATAGGTAGGCTACAACATACTCTGTTCTGTTTGAAAAGTAGTGTCATCTCAATTGCTATTTATGACACATAGTTCACTTTGAAACATTTAATTAATGGAAAGACTTATTTTCATTTCATTATTTTTCTTGTTTGAGCTCTTTATTGAAATTACATCCATAAATGTACCTTCTATAGCTTTGCTATCAAAAGTTTTATTATTTTAAAGACGGATTTGGCAGAACATACATCTGTGTTCTTAGGCCCTAAATAACCTTTCATTTCACAAAAAATCTGAGATGGTAGTTTTGGATGAAATGGTTATGAGAAGAAGAAGGCTGTCCGTTGGATGATTAGCAGCAATGTGTTTTGAAAGGTAGTCTTCTCTTATTGGAAAAGAAAATAATACGAAGAAATGTAAGCTCAAAGATAGCATTTGAAATTTATTTTGAGATATGTAGTCTAAATTCTAGCATCAGTATTGGTTATGAATGAAAATTCAGAGGTCAGACTATGTTGTAGTGAGACCATAACTATGAAAGTGGTTACCTTCCCTACCCATAAAATTATAACTAGTAATAGAAAGCTTTATTTTTTAAATGTGATTTTTATGTAATTGTTTTAGATTTCTTTGTTTTACTGTGTTATGCCAGTTTTTAAGAACAAGAGCATAATGTTTTGATTTCTTGGTCTTTAAAACAAATTCAGATGTAAAGAAAGAATATTATTTACTTGTAAGTAGTGCTATAAGCCTTTTACCCTATTGTTTATTTCTTGCCATTATGAATATCACTTGAAAATTCTTCTTCATCCTGACTTGTTAGCATTTTTCCCACTTGATGTGGCTCCTATAGTCAGAACAGGAACAGTTTGAGTCCCTAATGGTGAAATATTAACAAATGTAGTGCCTGGTTTTGCCCATTGCATGAACATCAACATACATCAATTGGTCAGTATTACTAAGTTCCATGGAGATTTAATATATTTGGACATGTTTGTAGAGAAAACATTAGAACTGTGTACAAATTTCACTATTATAGGTTATTTTGATTACTTTTAATGTTATACTATAGGCTGTTAATCCCCCTTCCTCCCCCAAGTTAGTGTGCAATGAAGCTTGTTCCTACATTTGGTCTAGAAAGTGAAACAATATTAGGACTTAGGAGTATAGGTATAATAACAGACTTGAGTTTGAGTCCCAACGCTGTCACTTACTAGCTGGGTCACCCTGAGTAGGATAGCTACTTCTCTAGGCCATGTTTTTTCTTACCTGCAAAAAATGGGATATTAACAGTACCTGCCTTGTAGAAGTATTGCCAGGATTAAAAATGAATATATAGTCCTGTGCATAGTTAGGGTATGTAGTTAAGACTGTTGTTATTGCTTATAAAGAAAAATAAGGTCCTGCTGTTACCACTGTGGGCTAATGAAAACCTTGCTGAGCTGACAAATCATGGAACCTAATTTTTTTGGTGTTGAGGATCGAACCCAAGGACTGATGAATGCTAAGCATGCACTTTACTGTTGAGCTGTACCCCCACTCCAGCCCTGAGGCCTATTTTTTAATAATTGCAAGGGACACATTATGTAACCTTAAACAAGTCATTAATTTGTCTTTTGCCAACTGTAAACAGATAATGCTATATCACTGCTTACTAAACAGTAATGTTGCACAACTGAAAAGTACTATAAAAAAATCACCTTAGAAAAAGCATTTCCGAAGCATTTTGATACTATGGGCCTCTAACATTGAGGAATACCACCAAGCATTTCTGAGCCTGAGCATATAATTTAACTCCCTTTCTTTTCCTCAAAATGTCAGAATTTAAGTAGCTTGTATAGGGGCTAAAAGGGCTACATTTATATGTTTTGCTTTGAAATCATTGTAAAGACTCCTCTAACCTTAAGTTTTGCTCATTCTAGTACATTATTTTTTAAAGTGATACCAAGTAACCAAAATTCCAAGTTTTAGTTTTCTTCTTTATTTTTCTATGTATAGATTTGTGTAAGCAGTAAAGGGCTATAAATCAAACAGAAAGGGAGAAAAATGAAGAGCTTCCTGTAACTGGATAATCTACATATAAACTACATAATCACCTTCCGTAATAGACTTTTTAAGGCATTTTATTATGTGAACCTATTTGTCCTGGGTCCTGTTCATCTGCATTTCTAGGTGCAAAGTAGATCATGAGTACCCACTGAAAATAATCAAAACCAGGAACATTAGCTCTTAAATGCGTTGAAGACAAATGAAAGTCTGTACCAGTCTATACCTGTTGTTGGTCCCCAAAGTGGTCACTTACCCCAAAAAGCACAACAGCTGGGCATGGTGGTGCATGCCTGTTATCTCAGCGCTTGGGGCTGAAGCAGGAGGATTGTCCCAAGTTCAGTGGCAGCCTGGGCCACATAGTGAGTTCAAGGCCAACCTGCAATACACAGTGAGACCCTACCTCAAAAAAAAAAACCCAGCAAAAACCCTAAAGAATGACAAAGAGGCTAGGGCTTGTAGTGGATGGGTACAGGCAGTGAGAAAGATCAGTCTTGCACTCAGGGCAGGAGGTACAGGCATGTGGTTCCTATGTGCTTGTAGCCATGGGCAGTTGTGCAGCGTTTTACATTATCTACAGGGAGCAGAGGAGGAAAGAAACATCCTACATGAATGTTTTCATCTTTTATATCATTAAATACATAGCACCAAGATGGACCAGGGAAAATTTACTAGAGTACTAAGGCTTATCATTTGAGGCCCTGATTTTGCACTTTTGACAGATAGCATGTATTTTTCCAGAATGATTTCCAGGTCCTACCAAAGCCATATGAAGACACCATACCTGCACCATCTATTCTTACTCTCTAGCCATCAAACAAAAAACTACAAATATTCAAGGAAAATGATGAGTTACTACTGCTGTTTTGAAGTTTTCTCAGCAGATACTTGAGCAGTCTATTTGAAGAACATACTGGCTGAAGCTAGTTGGTGAGCTGATCAAGAAGATACACATCAGATAGCTATTACTAATTGGTACCTGTGTCAGATATATCAAAGATTGCATAAACAGAAACAGTTAAGGAGGCCATTTAGTTCACCTTTCTTACCCTTAGGCAGGATTACTGACAAGTCATCCAAAATAATATTTTTGACTGCCTTGTTATTAAATATGTCAGGAAATTGTGATTCTGGTTTTATAATCTGAAACAGAACTAACAATATATAATATTCTTCAGAATTGAGAAATTCATTCCTCTGTATAACTGAAGTATCTCAATTTAAAGTCATTTATTCTAGGTTTATTTTCTTATATTAAAGAAGTATCATATATGAGTTTTTTCCTTATTTTAAAAAATCCTTTATATACTTGATAACCATCTTTAAGTCACTCCTAAACTATCCCTTTTTGCAAATTACCTTTTACTCACATGTCTTTTGAAATTCTCTGGACCAGTGATGGTGAATCTCTTAGAGTGTTCAATGATAACAAACAGCCACACTGTGGCACGCGAGATGTAGGTTCACCAACGCTGCAGCTAGACATTTTTCCTGTTTTTCATAGAAATAGCTAACATTTACTGAACACTTAGTATAGGTAAGGGTCTAGACTAAGTATTTTTTAATATGAATGTATTTAATCTTCATATTGTGAAATAGGAAAGTATTAATTCACACTTTGTATATATAAGGAAACTGAGGCTCAGAGAAATTAAGAATCCTACTGACTATTCATATAGGTAGTAAATGGCAGAGCCAAGATTTGAATTCAGTGCCAGTTGACTGTAAAGCCAGAACTCCTATTCACCAGGTTATACTAGGCTGTCTTTTAAGCTTCCCAACCAAAAGTCCCATTTTTAAAAGGCAGTGATTAGAGCTTAGTACAGTAGATTTCTAATTCAATGGAAATAGTGCTAAATTTAGAACATACTCTGACTCCTGTTAATTTATGTATTGTATTAATAGCATCATTTTGTTTATCTTTTAGGACAAAAACCCTGTACATGTCCTGTATATGACTTCTGTTTTTTATCCTCAAGATACTTTTATAGCCTCTGAAAATGAAAAGACTAATTCTGCATAGTTTTGTTAACTTAGTACCAGTGGAGTGAGTGGCACTCCAGAGAAATAGGGTGTTTGACTTCGAGAGTTTCTGATCTAGACTTTGGGCGTGCTGTGATTCTGCATGTAAGATGACTCATCGTATACCTTTTTATTCTATTTAGGAGTCTTACTTGTTTAGGAAGTTAAGACTGCTTCCTAGAGATAGTACAGTTTTAAAAAGTGGAATGAATGTTGGAAATGGGTGAACCACGCTGGAACAAGTCATTGAGATCAGCAATAGTGGGTTAGAGTTGAGTAAGGTGAGGAGATTGCAGAGTCTTTAAACATCAGACAGTAATTTCAGCTCAGATGGGGGGCATAGGAGTTTTTAGGAGACAAGTGATATATAGCAGGCACTGTGGAAAATGAAACAATGATTGCAGTGTATTTTTCTGTTCTACATAGATGACCTGCGGGCATCTTAAACTGAACCTGTCTAAACCACTATGCATAACCTCCCTGCCCTAAAACCTGATTCTCCTCAATCCTTTACCTTTGACTCCACATAAGTCATGTAGATTTTATTTCTGGGATGCCTGTACCTTCTTTTCTTAATATTACCCTATATCCAATCATCTTCCCATCCTTCCAACAAACATACTGCTGGAAGTTACTTGATCTTTGCTTTCAGAAACTAAAGTCACTCCCTAACTCAAAGCCTTTTGTGGTTCCTTACTACAAACAAAATAATACACAGAGGCCTCACCCAGCCATTGAGAAGGCTTCTCTTAATACACCTTTTTCATCCTTAGCTCAGTCTCTACACTATTGGTTTCTCAAACATCCTCTGCTTGGCCCCACCAGTGTTTGATTCCTTTTTTCTCTTAGCTGCCTCTCAAGAGTTCTGTTTTTGAGACCTGGTTCAAAGTTCAGATTTGCCTCTCTTATATAGTAAGTACAGCACAACATGCATTGCATTTGGTGGATATTTACGAGCATTTTTTCCATGCTGTGTTATGGACTTTGGGAGAGTAGGACTATGTTCTCTTTCCCTAGTGTAGGATTATGTGGTTGCTGATAATGCGTGGGAAGCACTTAGCATGGTGTTTGATGTTTCTTTGTGCTAGTAGGTAGTGTTCTAATAAGTAAGGAAATGGGTACTTGTTTGAATTTTAAGAAGAAAGGACTTCAATTGGATAATAGTATAAAACCTTTTTAATGAAGTAGGTGTAAATGGATCAGGAAAGTCATGACCTAGCCTAGAATACCTCTGTTCTGGTTAATCAGTACTTTAGAGTTGTTTGCAAATTTAACAGTTTGAAAAGGGAGAAATCTAATGAAAAAATTAGGTTGGTTATTGCTTCGGGATAGTGGAGAGCTGTGAATTCCTCAAACATAAGACTTTTCATGTTTTCCTCAACCTTCACTCCCTGTGTGATGTTATTTTTGTTGTTCCCTTAAGCATATTTGTCAAGATTTCCATATATTAGAGTTTAGAATTCATGTACCTGTCTATCAGATATTTGAATGTCTAGTTGTACCAAGCACAATGCTAAATATTTTGGATATAAACATGAATACTGTTTAGCCTTAGAAATAAAGATTGCCACAAGAGAGATAGAAAGGAACACCACAACTAACTCTACCGGAGAAGTTAAAGGGCTTCATAAAACTGACATTCGGAATGTGTTCCAGCTGGAAAGTGATGCCGTGGAGGTCAAAGGGGAAGAGTTTCAAGGAGAAGGAATTGATCTTAATTTTTTTTTTCAGACAGGCTCTCGCTATTTAGGCTGGCCTTGAACTCACTGTATAGTCCAGGCTGGCCACAAACTCCTGGTTATCCTCCTGCCTCATCCTCTTGACTGCTGGGATTACAGGCATGCGCCACTACACCCAACCTGAAATAGTAATGCGCCACTACACCCAGTCTGAAATAGTAATAAGTATTAAATGCTAGTGCTCTTTGAAGTGTCATGTGTACAGCTCCTTTAACTTTCAGTAAGGGCAAAATAGAGCACCTGCAATATATAGAATACTGCCACCTGCTTTCTGCATAAAAGGGAGCAGAGGATGTCAGATGACTGTTGCTATTACTAAATCCTTAGACTGTAGTACCTAACAAGTTGTACCAAATCAGGAAACAGGAGGGGTTATTGCAGACAGCTGTGTTTTGAAAAAGATTCCTAAGTGATTTTTGATGAACACCTTTGTTTGTAGACCATTGCTGTACAACAGAGGTTGGTATCCTTTCTGTGAAGGACCAGGTAATAAATATTTTTAACTACAGTACGTGGCTGTGAGAATTTGTATCTGTACCCTGAGTCAGTTACTGATACGCATTATGCATGTATGGCAGTCAGGCTGGATGAAACTAAGTTGTAAAGAGCCCGTCCTTCCTGGGTTGCTGATGGATGTAACCCTCAGACTGTGGTTTTTTCCTCAAAGCCTTCTCTTTCTGCCTATCCTAGAAGTTGGCAGCACTATTTTGATTTATTCCTCCCATAGCTACTGGAAAAGCAATACTTTTTCTTTTGTTCCTTAACCACTTAATGGTTTACACCAAGCATCACTTGGGCTGCACATTTGTTTGCATACTGACTATCCTGAGCATTGCTTGGGCCAGTGTCATTTCAACCAATTGATTCCTGAATAGATTTGATAAAATTGTCATTTTTATATTTGTTCTTATAGTAATTAACAAAAATATCCAATTTTCATCACCCTTTATTTAAATTGTTGGACTGCTAAGTGGTTATGACTTTCTGAAAACTGAATGTCACCCTTGGCGTAGTTGGGCTGACTGAGGAGCAGGTGCGTCACAGTCTGGTTCCTGCTGTACCAAAGCTAAGTGTCGTCTGTTGCATTCTCGTATCTCTTCCCGTGTGTGGCTTAGTTCCTGTCTAATCTGTGTGGCAGCAACTTGAGACTTTATATATCTCAACTTTTAAATTAGTTTCAATACTGACATTACTGTAGAGATGCAATGCACCTATCTGTGATAAAACAGAGCCTCATTTTCCAGCCTCCCTAGTTTGGAGCTGGTATTACCTTATTGAGCTTTACTAGGTCTGCTAGGTAAAAAAAGGGAAATGAGGAGTAAAAGTAAAGAAAAAATCATTATCAGTGAAGTTTTTGCCTCTTTAAAATAAGGCCATGAAATTAGCCTATGAGGAAAAGCTGATTAATTAACATTTATACCTGTGCTGCAGGAAGGAAATTAGCTGCCAACAGAATAGTTGATAGATGACTCAGACCTTTTGGGCAGGGGAGAAGGTCTACCATTTTTCTTAGAAAACATGTTCCTGTCAGGTTAACATTTTATTTTCTCCTATTTGAGGTAGCCATGGTTACAGCGCAAGCATGTTGATAAATGGCAGGTGACAGTCATTTTACTGAGGTACTAATTGAGACTGAGAGCAAATATTTTATGCAAAGGGTGAATCTGGGTACCATTGCAGGGGTCCAGCCAACCGTGTGCCTTGCTGTGGCGGTGGCACTAGTGGCTGCTGGGCGGGGACCCTTCTTGTTTTATTTTTCATAACAGTTGTCAGCATCGTACCAGCTGCCTATCTGGTTTCACAGCTTCTTTCGCTTTCCCTTTAATCTCTTACGTAGTTCTCAGGCTTGTTTCTAGCAAAGCTAAGCTTCCCCCACACGTGGTTGCCACCGTTCATTCTGTGGCCATTTAACTGGATGGTTTTCCCCAAATTCACTTACGATCCTAAATCAGCTGGTTTATAAATAATATTTTTAGAAGTACCCAAATATCATTATGTAAAATCAGCAATTAAGACTATGGATGAGAAAAAGTAGGCAATAAGATACTAAATTTTCCAATACCATAGTCAACAGGTTTATAGAGAATTGCTTTGTAAGGTACAGTGTTGGAGCCTTCAAAATAATTCACTCAAGAAGGACCTGATGAATAAATTCTGTATATTTATAAAAATAATTATTCACATAAGGGAATAAAATGGTTAAGAAATGACATTTGCTTTTCTTAATTTCTAGGTAAGCAAATTTTAGTTTCATTATCAATAATTTTTGCTATCTTGCCGGTACCCTGCCTGAAACTTGACTGCTTGTGAATGAATGCTGTATAAAGTAGATATAAATTTGAATTCAGCAAAATTCCTGCCCTTAAGAGTTTTCCATTCTGAAAATATTTTTTATCAGTATGTCTTTCTCTTTCTTCCTTTAATGAAACTGACAGTAACCATTAAGTCAGCTTTTATTCACTTTTTAAAACATTTTCTGTGCCCTACATTGCTGCAGTTAGCTGGTTTGAGACTAGTTATTTTTACACTAGCTTTATACAAGTCAGATGGACAGATCAGAGGAGGTAAACTTTTACAAATGCTGTCTAATAAATAAGATTGCACTCGAGAGCGCGGACTAATTTCTAGCAGTATACAGGAATGCCCATCTCACCTTACCTTTGATTGACATTACTTTTGACAGCGCCTCTCTTTTCAGTATCACTTGCTAAATCAATAACAATGTTTCAACAACTTTTTCAAAATGTACCTACCCAAACGTATTTCAGATATATTTTCAAGATAAACTGCTTGGAGTAGACTGCTTAATGAAATGGGATAAAGTTTAAGTTTAAAAAAATCAGGTTGCAAAGTAGTATCCAGAATTATGTATACAAATACTTGCATGTAAGCAGTGTAACACTGTCAGATGTCTCTGCTTATACAAAATGAGTGATTTTTAAAATGTTTTTGTGCTCATTTTTGTTTCCCCAAATTCTTGTTTTCTGATCAGAAATGTTTACTAAAATAATAGAGCTTCATAATTAAGCTATAGTACAAATGCTCTACCTCCTTAACTTTATAAACCATCCAAAAGTTTTGTGTGTGTGGTAATTTGGCATGGTATTTGTTTATTTAAGGAAAGGGGATATTTCTCAAGTATTAATAGTGGGTACTGGGCTGGGCATGTAGTTCAGTGGTGGAGTATTTGCCTAATACCAATGGGCCACGTGTTGGGTCTCCAGCACCACACACACACACATGAAGGCTAGGTACTAGCCTTCATGTTTTCTGCCAGGTACCTATACCTGAGTCTCTTTTGTTTTTGACTTACACATGAGTGAGTATTTACTTATTTATTTATTTGTATTGGGGATTGAATGAAGGGCATTTGCGCTGGGCTTCATCCCCAAGCCTTTTTTATTTTATTTTAAGGCAGGCTGTCCCTACGTCACTGAACTGCTCAGGCTGGACTCCTCAGGCTGGACTCGCGCTTCCAACATTCCTGCCTCTGACTCCCAGAGTGCTGGGATTACATTCATGCACTACCATGCCTGGCCACAAGAGGGTTTTTTTTCTTGTTAAAAATGAAACCTTGAATGAGTTTGAGTATTTGGCTTGCTTAGAGAAATGTAAGAAATTTTATAGAAATAGTTATTAGAATCTTGATACACCAGAATTGGTTAGGGGCCAAATAATTCAAACGTTATGTTTAAATTAATAAAGAGGAACAAAATAGTTTAGAACAGGGTGTCTGACAACTAAGAAGCAAATCATTTTTTAGACTTATTGTGAATTTATTTTGGTATGGTATTTATATCTTAAGAGAAGGCTTCATTTAAAGTGCAGTAGGTATGTAGTACACTATGGTATGTGAAACAAAACTATTAACAATCCTTATGTGCTTTTTAAAAAGATTTTTTCTATATATAGAACGTGAGCTAATCAGTATGAATTTTCCAATAAATTAAGAAGGTAAAATGTATGAAAATATATTGAAAGAAGCTGTTCACATGAATTCCTAGCATGAGAGGTGACAATTAATCGTTCAAAACTTAGAAACTGCAAAAACTAGGTAAGTGACATAGATTAAACTGAAGTATATAAATACGTTTCCACAATGTAATGAATTAACAGTTCATCATTACAAAACAATTCATCACAAAGCAGTCCAGAATTCAAGATACAATATTAAAAATCTAATTCTTGAGTTGGTTGTGGTGCATTCCTGTAACCACAGCACTGGGGAGGTTGAGGCAGGAGGATCACTGTGAGTTCAAGGCCAACCTGGGCTACTTAGTGACCTCAAGGCAAGCCTGAAATACACAGTGAGACCATGTCTCAAAAGAAAAAAAAACTAATTCTTTCGTCCCCTTCTACATTACTCACTTGGTGGTAATTTTACTTTTTTGTTTTATTTTTCACTTACTGATTTGTTTGTGTGTTTTGTGGTACTTGTGCCTACTAAGCCAGGGCCACATACTCTGTGGCACTTTTAATGAAACAATTTTTCTTTGGCACTTTTAACGAAATACTATTTTTCTTTGATATGAGATTTTTTCCTGGTTGCTCATATCCAAGGTTTGGATTGCAAGAAAAGGTCTACCTCTTTTACAAGGATATATACAGCTCACACCTCTGATTTTCAGCATTTCAATTTTTTCTTGTCTGCAGTGATACAATAGACATTTATAATGTTCCAGTAATTTTGTCAGTGTTTAACATAGGAAAAATACCTCCAAAAATTTTATTCAAATTATTTCTAAGAGGGAAAACAAGAAAAATATCATTATTAATTACAAAAGTTTTCAGTAACATGTTTGTTTTTCTTGATGGAAATTGATATGCCTCTAGCCTAATGTTATGGTCTTAGCAAAATCACTCACTAATAATACATTTTATTGTTTTTCTGTAGATGTGTTCTTTGTGCCACTGTCCTGGAGCAACAATTGGTTGTGATGTGAAAACATGTCACAGGACATACCACTACCACTGTGCATTGCATGATAAAGCTCAAATACGAGAGAAACCTTCACAAGGAATTTACATGTAATTATTGCCCTTTGCCTTATGTTGTTTAAAGTCATAATTTGGAGGCTTTTGTAAAAAAAAATTCCCATTTCAAAGCATTTCATCATCATTATCGTAGAATGTTTTTATAAGAAATTCAATGATTAGACAATAGTACAAAATGTTTGTTTCATAGTAAGATTTTTTAATCGACTTGTAAATGGAGTGAAGTGTGTTACTCATTTTCTTAATTGGAAATAAGAGTTTAATTTAGTTTTCTTACTTGACAATTTTTAATTTCCTCATTGCCTTTGTAGGGTTTATTGTCGAAAACACAAGAAAACTGCACATAATTCTGAAGGTATGTAATTTAACCACTTTTTCAAGAGGAATTTGAGTAAAATATGATTTCTTAATTTCTTAAGATGTTCTTAATATTAAATATTTATAGACAGGTTGAAAAAAATCATTGTTAACTTAATGTACATAGCAAAACCATCTGAATTTTAGAAGTACTTTTACCTGAAAGTTTAATAAAGTATATATTGAAAATTTATTTTAAGAAACGGTGACATATTTCTGTAAAGGAGATAAAGAAGAATGCGATCTGAGGGATGCTTGAGACACTTGGGATCACAGTCTTTCCTTTGTAACCAGCAGACTTTCTGTTAAGTTTTTATTCACACTGTGATATAGGAACTCCCTGCTTCGTACACGGTTCTGCTTTCTCTGGTTTCGGTCACTTCTGCTCAACCACAGTCCAAAACTATTAGATGGAATTTCCAGAAGTAAACAATTCCTAAGTTTTAAATAACTTTATTATACACTGTGTTCATAATTGTTCTATTTTATTGTTATTTTTAATCTCTTACAGTACCTCATTTATAAATTAAATTTTACTATATTTATGTATATATATGAAAAAATAGTATATCTAGGGTTTGGTACTAAGCATGGTTTCAGGCCTCCACTGGGAGGCTCGAGATGTATCCCCTGCAGATAAAGGGGTACAGTACTGTATTTTTTTTAAAAATACAGACATATGTATATAAGTAATCAAATTTAAAAAAAAATTAGTTTATAGTTTGCTTTGACTTAAATTTAAACAAAATCGTGTTAGTCGTGTTTTATATGAAGTGTGATAGAATAGATGGTGAAAGACACATTGCAGTTACTCTTTTTCATTTTGAACCAACCTGTCCCATTGTCCTTGAAACTTTCTAAAGCAGTTCTGTAAGTTCTCTTGAATGAGTGTCTTTAGGGGATGTGATCAGAAGTATGGTGAGTACTGCCGCATGTCATCCAGTGGGAAGACAGGTTTGTGAAGACCTAGTGTGTCCTTATCTGCCTTATTCACCAGATCTAACACTGTGTGATTTGGGGTCTTCCCCAAAATCAAAATGGTAATGAAATGTAAATAAAATTGATTCAAGACCCCAAGGCAGCCATGCCAACACGACTAAAGAAAGAGGACTCCAGACCTGCTTTGGAAAGCAGCAAGAATGGTGGGCTGAGAGCGCGCAGAGTGAGGGGAGGGTGCCAAGGGGGATTCGTGGCAGTGTGGCTTTTCTGTCATAAATTGATTTTGTAATTGAAACATTCACTATACTTTTACATAATACCTTTTATATAGTTGGCCTTTAAAACTGGTACGTTCTGATTGAATTCTGACTTGTTTCGGACTTTTTCAGACACATGATTTTGATACATTCACTAGCAATATGAAATGGCTTAGATTTAATGTGAGATTGTTCTAGTCCTTCATTAGGTTAGAGATCTTTAAAATTTTTGTTAGCTTTTAAGAATATACTGCCCAGAACTTACATAGATTGAGAACTATTGTTTTAGGAAGTTGTTTCTTTTATAAAGACTAACTTGTATTATTGGTGTTAGCAGATTAAAATTGATGGTCATTTTTGATCTCTAAGTCATGGTTTTATAATACAAAATAGTGCTATTTTAATTTTTTTTGCAGTACTGAGTATTGAATCTAGGGTCTTGCACGCTAGGCAAGTGTTCTGCTACTAAACCACTTCCTTAACCCCGTTCATTTCTGGATTCCAGATTAATCTCAATATTTTAAAGTATAGTTTAAAATATAATCATGGCCTGGGGATGTAGCTCAGTGGTAGAACACTTTCTTAGCATGTGTGAGGCCCTGGGTTTGATCCCTAATGCTGCCATAAGAAAAAAAATTTATATAGTCAGATTTTCCACCACGCAATGAAATGTCACAATGTATTATAAATATATACAATTACGGTATGCTAACCAAAAATTGTAAAAAGAAATTTAAGGAGGTGGAAGCATGGCTTCCCTTATTTGATCATTATATATGTATCAAATTATTGCATGACCTATTAGATAGACAATTAAAATATAAAAATTTAAAATTAAACAATAAAGTCTCCTGCAAATACTAGCCTTAACATAAACAGAACAGATAAATAATAACAAAATAACAAAATGCCTTTGAGGTGGTAAAGTGTAACTCAAAAGCCTATATAGATTTTTCTTGTTTTCTTGATTTTTTTCTTGATCTTTCCGTTTTCCCTTTGATTCTAGACTTGAATTTTAAAATCTCTTGTGACAGTTTATGGTTTCCAACCTTTCATTACTTCAGACTTTAACAGGATATTTATTCAATACACTTGTAAGATTGCAGTGGCCATGTATGTTAACAGCTGAGAACTGATACTTGTGATCTGATTAACACAAGGTTATGAGCATACCGGCACTGCAGATCTTTAGGAGGGATGATTCATACACACTGATAAATGTAGCGGGCCCCATTTTATTACCTAGTTTTCTGAAGCTGATAGTGCCATCTAGTGGTGGAGAAAGTTACTGCAGACTGTATAAAGTACATGGAATAATTTGGCCAGGTTTTTTGCTCTTTGAAACTTATTAGTAAAAGAGATCTAGTTTCATGCTTTCCAAGACAAATTGTCCTTTACTGTAACTAGCAGGGTTACTACAACTTCAGATCTTTGAGTTGAGTTTTGTGTTCATTGTATAGTTCTGTAGAGTATGACGGCCTCTTGTATCATTGGTATATAAAATGTGTTTATACTCATATTATAGAACTTGAAGCACAATTTCACATTTTAAAAGTATTACAAAGTTTGTACTTATTGAATTTTGGCTTTTATCACATTCATTCATCTAGTGTAAATTTATTGCACATTGTGTGCTTTGTCAGAAGTGGAACTAAATTATTCTGATGGGAAACACATGCTCTGCTTTATGATTGTGATTTATGGCAGAAGAGTTATAGGATTGGATTTCAGGGATTGTTTTTGAGAATTGTATTGCACTAGTCTCTAGAGCAAAGAGAAACTAATACCTGTGGCAATTTATTGTTCATTTGTCATCTGTAGTTCAATATTTCTGATACTTAATATATGGTAAATGTTGTACAATTCAGTCTCTCATGTTTGCTGTATATAATTTGTATTATTTGTTTTTTAAAACAGAAGAAAGCAAGAAATAATAAAACAGTTTCAAAACAGGCTAGTAACAGGCTAGTAACAATAATCAACACATTGCATATTATTATATTCATAGTAGTTGTTCAGAGTACAAGATATAGGCATGAAACACTGTCCAGGAAATTATTAGCACAAAACTTTCCCATCAGTGAACCAAGAGAAACCAGCTGTATAACTGTCTTAACTGTCTTATGTATGTACAGTATATATATATATAGTTTTTCCTTTCCCCTTCCTTCCTTTTCCCTTTCTCCCATCACAGTTTTACTTTTATCAGTTTCTTCCCTGTTCACAATATTTATTACACCTTTTGGATCTTGTTTACTCTTTCAGATTCTTATACTAGTGAGACAATACAGTGCTTTCACTTGTGGGTCTGGTTTATTTCACTTAGGAGTATGGTCTGAATTTGCATCCATTTACCTATAAAAAGTCCTAAGTTTATCTTTTTTTATGGCAGAACAGTACTCCATTATATAAAAAAAGTACAACTTTTTTTATCCATTCCTTGGTTGATGGGCATTTGGGTTGTTTCCAAGATTTAACTATTACAAATTGTTATAAAACATGTGTACACATATATTGCTCAGGTATGATGCTTTTAATTCTTCTGTGGTATGATACCCAGAAGGGGAATAGCTGGGTCAAATTGGACCTCTAATCCTAGTTTTTTAAGAAATCTCCACACAGCTCTCCACAGTGGTTGTACCAGTCTGCACTCCCACCAACAGTGGAGAATGGTTCCTTTTTCCCCACTGTATTATTTTGAAATAATTCATAATTTAATTTATATTAAGTAAAATATTATTTAATACTAAATATATGAGGCTGATGTCATCACTTTGCTTTAGAAAAAAATGGATTGTGAGTTTGCAGAAGCAGTTTTTTCTTTAATCTGTAGTCTATAGAGTATCTGTTAAGTGGCATTTTACTCTGTCACCAAATGCTTAAAATGCCCAGGGACTGTGCATATTTACCTCTTAGTGGTGATGACCTTAGAAAGGCTACCTGCAAAATGACATGAAATGTGCAAGAAAGCATTTCTGTTTTAAAATATCTCCCCGAGCCAGGCAAGATGGCGCACACCTGTAATCCCAGCACCCGGGAAGCTGAGGCAGGAGGATCGTTCTGAGTTCGAGACCAGCCTGGGCTGCAAAGTGAGCTCAAGGCCAGGCTGAACTGTATAGCGAGACTCTGTCTCAAAAAGACAGACAAGAAAGAAAAAAATATCTCCTGTGTCAGTGGTGACAGCAAACCAAGGGCAAGGTCCCTCTGGAATTACAAACACATTGGTAAATTTATTTCACCCACAATGTGCCAGGTTTCTTAGATGACTAAGGACATAGGGATAAGTTAGATGACCTCAAGAAGCTTAAAGTGTAATTTGAGAGGTGTACATTAAATAAATAATCACAGTTTATTGGTTATAACTGCATCAGATAACATGAGTGAGAAGTATAAGGTACCATGAACACATGGGAGGTAGCTACAAAAAAGTTTCATTTAAGTTAAAACATAAAAAACTAAAAAGAGAAATGAAGTAGCATTCGGTGCAGATGGATCCAGAGTAAAGGATACAGTGTTCATGGTGAGGTTGGAAGAGGAATACATGGGTCCAATTCACTGATAAGGGTTTTGGATTTTATCTTAAGGTGATGAGGGTTTTACACAGGAAGAATGGCCTATCATAGGGGTCCTGGTGAGTATTTATAGAAGGCTTGGCTCTAGTTGTAACTCTGGGGATGAACAGAAGTAGACAAATTTGAGAGAGATTTAAAGATAAAATCAAAAGGACTTCAGGAGTAAATCTAATACAAAGATGAGGGGGAAGAGACATTGGAGGTGAATCCAAGGTTTCTGACATAAATACATGGATAACCAATGGTGCCATTTATTTAGGTAACAGAGTTGAAGTATGTGGGGCAAGTTGTGGAGTTCATCTTTGAGAGGTCAAGTTTAAAATACTTGGAAGCTATCTAAATGGGGATATCATATAAATAGATGGATTACATGGTTCTTATTCCCAGAATGGTGACCATATCTAATAATTAAACATTGCTGGGTATGAGTATGGATAATTCTATTTCTGTGCATGTAGGAAATATCTAAGGAGAGAGTTCAAAAGCAAGTAGGGCCTAGGACTGAGCCTTAAGGAACATTAATAATTAAATGGTACACATAGAAAAATGGGCCTGCAAGGGGGGTGAATAGCTAGAAAGGGTTAGGTTAACTTAAACTTTCCTTAACCTTAAGTCCTAGGATCCAAGGAAAGGAGACTAGTTCTGGAAGGAACCAAATGGTCTCCTTGATAGGCTGTTAGAAGCATCTATTTGATTCAGTGTCAGTGCAACCATACTTGAGAGGATACTTTGGGTGGATTAGTAGGGGGCAAAAGTCCTGTTGATATGCACCTCAGAGAAAATAGGAGGTGAGGGCTTGGAGACATGTAGGCAAGCCTGCTAAGATGTTTGCTTGTAAAGGGGCATGGGAGTAGTTGGGAAGAAGTGAAATGATGGCTTTTTCTTAATTAGTAGACTGGGGGTAGGAATGAAAGCTGGGCCCTTGATGCATGCTAGAGAAATGCTGTACCACTGAGCTACACCTCCAGCACTTGACCCTTTTTGGAGCAGTGAGTTCATAGCAAAACTGAGCAGAAAGTACAGAATTCCCATATATCTCCTTTCGGCCTCCACCGACACACAGAGCCCTCCCTCCCTATCAACATCCCATGCCAGAGTAGTATTTTTGTTACCATTCGTGAACCACATTGGTATATCATTACCTCCTAAAGTTCATAATTTACAGTAGGATTTGCTCTTGCTGTGGTATATTCTGTGGATTTTAACATATGTATCCTGATGTGTATGCACCATTGTACTATCATATCAAGTCATTTCACTGCCCTGAAAATCCTCTGTATCCCACCTTTTCATCCCTTCCTTACCCCAAATCTTCAGAACTGACATTTTTACTGTCATTGTAGTATTGCCTTTTCCAGAATGTCATACACTTGGGATCATACAGTAAGATGCTCTTTGTTCAGTGACTGAGTTCCATTCTGGTGACAGGTCATTCAATGACTTCGTCACTAAATGAGGAATTGTATGTAGTATATACATTACAATATTCAGAACAAAGAAGTAGTGAAAGAAAATTCCAACTTGATGTCTTGGTTTTTGTTTGCGTAACTCTTACATGCAGTATTGTACTATATAACAAAATGAAACTACACTACTGTAATGTACAGTATAGCTGGGAAAATACATAAATATTTTGTATAAAATATGGCATAAATAAGGTATCTTGTATCAAAAAAAGATACTGAGGCTCTATAAACAAGCTGTATGGAACTGTATCCAAGGACAGACAGGTCATAATTCTGAGTGGCAGGTCATAAGCCTGAGCAGCATGCCTCAGTTATAAGTCTGAGTAGCTGTTAAACAGGTGGATCATTAAACAAGTAATATCTGTATATAGCTTTTTCAGGTTGGCATCTTTTACTTAGTTGGCTCTTATTTTTGTTTGAAGACTAAATTTGTTAATACATAAATGCTTATGAGGAGATTGAAGGTACAGGAAATAGGATTCACCACACAAAGGAAAATAATTGGCTTGTGTTGGGAATAGAATTCTTTGTGATAGGAGGGAAGAAGGGGATAAGTGGCTCCTGCCTGATTTGTTTGTAACTTTGAAGACTAAGAGAGGAGTAATGTGTAAGGCTTCCAGATTGAGGGCCCAGCTGAGGTTGGTATTCATGAATTTGTGTACTGGTACTTAACAGACAGGTCGTGTAACTTTTCCTCCAGCAACTCAGGGTCCTGGATATAGCACAGAGAAAGTGGTGAGTTGGTTCATTCAGAATTAATTCAGTTGTCAGGTGGGTTCAACTGAGAAGTAAAGGAATGAGGAAGCTTAGGCTGTTTACAGTTGTAAGACAGAAATCTGAGCTAGATAGGGAAGAAGCAAAGGCAGAGCGCAAGGAACAGGAGGGAATCAGTGGCATGGAGCTGCCAACCGGGTTGAAGAACAATCAGACTAAAAAGAGTTGAGGAAGCAGGCGTTTGTGGTCCTGAAGTGTGTCATAGTGATTGCAAAGGTAGAACCATTGTAGGTGGTTATAAGATGTCAGTGTGGCTGTTGAATTGAGTGGTTGATGAAGGAACTGAGTGGCTAGGTGTTGCTAAGATTGTCCATGTGGACAGTTGAAATCACCCAGGATGAAGGCAGGAGCTGAGATGGGTAAAAGGACTGTGCACTATGTACTAAACAAAGCCTGATACATGAAGTAAGAAGGGAGTTAGTAATTGTTAACAACCAGTAAGGGAAGTAACCACTACTGCTCAGGGTGTGGTGTATGGACCAGCAGAATTGGCATCATCTGGGAGCTTGTTAGCAATGCCTAATCTCAGGTTTTACCTCAGCTTATTAAGTAGTAACCTCCATCAGTGGTTTTGTAATTACTTTAAATTTTGAGAAGCAGTGGTTCAGCTAAGGGGCGTGGACCTCAAAGATGCATAGCTTTTTGCAAGGAGATAGAAAACTAATGACTCAGAAACACTGTGTAGTGGAACTTTCCTTAATGATAGAAATTTTCTTTATTTCTACCATCCAGTATGACAGCCACTAACCACATCTGGTTATTGGCTGCTGTACTACCTAA
>PVLD010022598.1:0-29005 GCA_004027595.1 Dinomys branickii
AAAAAAAAAAAAAAAAAAGAAAACACAAGAACCAAAAATCCAAGGACAAGAAAGAAAACAGGCATACATCAACAACAGCAACAACATCAACAACAACAACAACAGAAAAAAAAACACCGCTTGTTGCTGCTTTACATATTGTTATCTTCGAAGTGTGTGTTCAGGCTAACACATACAGATATACATTATTAATCTACTATCCTGTCTTCGATTATTGCTTAGCATTAAGTGATATAATACAATAGTAGAACCATGTTAGCCCTCCTGCACATATGTATATTCATATATATTCCTCTATACATACATACATTTTTGTCTTTTTCTTTTAAATAGTCAAATGAGTATGTAAAAGACTTGGCCGAGGGTGGTGATGCGGGCCTCTTATCCCGCATGTTGGAGACTGAGGTGGAGGGTCACTGAGAATTCTAGGCCAGTCTAGGCTTCACAGTAAGTTCAAAATCAGCCTGAACTACAGTAAGCCCCTGTCTCAAAAAATCAGAAAATTTTCAATTAAAAAATAAAATCGTTGTAGCCTGGGTATATAGCGCAGCTACAGTATGCTTATCTAACATGCATGAAGCCTTGGGTTTGTTCTCCAGTGTGGCAGAGAGGGAGGGAGAGGGGGTGGGAGAGGGAGAACATTTAAAGAAAATAAATTATTTGTGATATAAAGGAAACAGTAAGACACTTTGTAAGACTTTTCTCTGATGGTCCACAAATACAGCTTGGAAAGGGTTTCACTATTTAATTTGCAATGAAAATAGCCCAGCATCTTCAGGCACTGCTTCAAGGACATGAACAGCGTCTCTGGCTCTGTCTGCCTCCCTCTCTCTGTCTCTCTGTCTCTGTCTCTCTGTCTCTGTCTCTGTCTCTCATGCGCGCTCTTCTCTCTCATTTTCACAATTATTAAACATACAAGGTATAATTATCTCCCTCTGAGGGTTGAGAAAAATAGAGGCACACAAAAACTTTATCTAAAAATACAGACAAAAAAGCCTGCCCCATCCTGTAGTTTGTTAGCCCCCAAGCATTGGACTGGAAATCAGAGATATTGCCATATATTTTTCACTAGTCATTTCTTCCTCTCTGTCCCTTTCTACAAAGAACAGCTTCCTCTTTCAGTCTGTCTGCAGTGGGAATGTGGGAGTCTTTGTCTTTGTCTAAAAGTGTCTTTATTTTGCTCATATATTTTGAATGATGACTTCATGGAATATAGAGGCGAAGAGAGCTTTAATGGTATTCCTCTGAACGCCTGCTTCCCCGTCGTGGCTGGAGAATCTATCGTCATTCTGATCACTGCCTTTGCTTTTCTTCTTTGGTTGCTGTTATTTATTTTTACACTTTAACTGATGTATTAAATACACAAGGTCAGTTCATAAATCACAAGCCTATATATAATTTTTATATACATATCCTGTCATTTAACTACTAGATCTGATAAAAATGTAAAACTTTTCAAGTATCCAGAATGTTTTTCTATGTCCATCAGTATCCACCCTTTCACTCCCGGAACCTGGGAATTGCCCTCATTATATATATATATATATATATATATATATATACATACATATGTGTGTGTGTGTGTGTGTGTATGTATATATGTATATAAAATGATTTGTTTTCAAAACTAAGTATATATATATATATATATATATATATATATAGGCTCTGTACTTAATTTTGAAAACAAATCATTTGTCACTTTATCCAGTGTTTCTAGGTATTTGCCACTGGAAGTTTTCATTTTTCCTTACTGAAAACACAGCCTAAGTGTAGGTCCAAGGAAGAGGATATTTCCAGCTGCACTTAAATTAAAATCCTATTTTCTTCCCCCTGCCCACACTGTTCTATGTGAGCTGGCTCCTGTGCAGCCTTCAAACACATACAGTTCCTGTCCTTGTTCAAGCTGAGCAGGCTTCCTTTCTGTTGCAGAGCATAAGCCCTTTCCTAAGTCTGGCCCTTGCATTTACTGTCCCTCTGCTTGGAATCCTTTGTGGATTCCAAGGCTAATTTAGCCTTCAAGTACAACTTCAAAGTCAGCTCCTGAGTCTTCTCCTTAGAGGGTCCTCTTTTCTTTATTCTTTCTCTCAGCAGGCAATATATTCCTTTCACAGCACTCAACACAATTAATACTCACCTTCTTATTACTGTTATTATTTAGCTTAGATCTTCCTTTCCATCTCAGCTATCAGCTCTCTGAAGTCAGGAAGAGTCTCTGATTTCTCGCCACTATATTCCTGACAGTTATTGGAAAAGGTGCTGATAAATGTCTGTTAAATGAAAGAATAACACAATTCTATCTTCAGGAAATCCATATAACATACATGTTACATATACTTAACCATGGGAATGTCTTAAAAGTCCTCTATCACCACACCATGAATTAGGTTCCTCCCCTGCATAGAGCATTGCTCAGAAGGTGAGTTAGGTACCTTCTGAAATCTGGGCCAGTTCTTGTAAGTTAATCAAATCATTTTGTACTCTTGCAAAGAAATGTGACTTAACGCCGTCTCCAGAGACAGAATGGCAATATTTCTGAAGGGATTTTTTAATGGTGGGCCTGAGAGATTCTTCTGTCTTCATGTTTTCCTCCTCAACCTGCCTTTTCTGAGTCCAATTTTGAAGCAGTGTTTCAGTTTCTGTTATCTCTCTTTTCCTCCTATAAGCCCATTCCTGCTTCTGAGCTTTAACAGTATTTCTGCATTTCAAATAGAGTCCTAAAATATTCCCTGTATAAATCAGGGGAGCTATCTGCCATTGCTAAGCAGTTGATTTAAGAGAATAGGACACATGATTGTGCCAGATCCTTAGGCAGCTCATTACATATTTAAACTTATATTTTATTGCTTCAGGAACATTGCAGAGAAGCAAATTCACAGATTCTAGCTGCATCCTCAGATGCCTACGCTGAGTGCAGATATTTGCATTGCTCAAACTCGTGCTGGCAGGGCCTTTTGTGAAAGCAAAGACAGCAGCTTCTTAATAAATATTTGTCCAGTGAACATATGAATAATATTATTATGATATTTTCAGCACAGGTGGTAGGTTTAATTCCTTCCTATACCCTAGTCACTTATATATCTCTAGTCAAATCAGTGATTAATTAATTGATCAATATTTTAAATATATATTGCATTTTTTCCTCCGAGTTTAGCACTGGTTTATTATTTGTAGGGGAATGCAGTAAAGTTAGAGATGGACACAAAGCTAAGATGCTGTGTTTGAAGGTGAAAATTAGAGAACAAGCTAGTAGCTCTTCAGGAACATCTACTAAGTACTCATTCTGTTGGGGTCTATTTAGATATTGCAGTTATCTCATGGGCTATATATTGTAGTGGAGGGAGCTAGATGTCAAACACATTGGTAAATTAGGTAGCATATTACGTGGTGATAAATATTATGGATTAAAATAAAAGAAGGAAAGCGCAGTACACCCTGTGGCACATGAACATTATTTTCAACAGGATGGTCTGGGAAAGGAACACTGAAAAGGCTGTGTCCAAACACAAACTTCAGGAAAAGTGCAAGCAATGTGCATATCCCAAGGATGTATGGCTGGGGAAAAACTTTACACTAAGCAGCTTATTTATATTTATTTCTAAACTCCATAATGTTAGTTTTACAATAAGTATATGTCCTCTTAATAAGAAGCAAACGGTTTTGAAACCTCACTATTACGAGGTTGGTTCGTTGGTTGAATAGTCTGTGGGTCCTCTTTATAAGGCCTCCCCATCCTTCCTCATATTCGGTAGAAGTGAGCATGCAACTGAGCAGACAGGCCAGTAATAACCTTGAATCCTGTTGAGCCACTGTAATCTTCATAATCTCAGCAGTGTTAGATGTGTCATGAGGGGAGACAGAGCTGGTGAGGCAGATGGCACTTGTCTCTCACTGCAGCTGGGTTCTACAGCATCCTACACAAACATACTGAGGAGCAGACAGGCAGCTTGGTTGGGTGGGAGGCGGGAAGCCAACAGCCCTGAGAACTATCAGGAATCCTTTCTCATGGCAAAAAATTAGGAGACTTATTTCCTAAGTTTTTAGAGTTTTATAACAAATATGTTTCAAGAGTTACCTTTCCAAAATCTTCGAGTTTTATAACAAATATGCTTCAAGAGTTACCTTTCCAAAATCAATAAAAAAGGAAGTTTTTACTGTCTTCAATTTTCAGACTTCTCAATTACACTCTTCTCTGTATCTGTACAGGAAAGCACTGGCCTTGCTCACTGTGTGATTGTATAGATATGACCACAAAAGGCCATCTATTCTTGGGCTCATGGAATACAGTGCTACTTTAAATCTACTTGTTTCTGGCGATGAACTGCAACAATAACAGTTGGTATTTTAAGGAGGTAATTTTAATGTTATTTATTCCCACTATTTGCCTATGATTAATGAATAAGTATGTCTTGGTTACTTTTCTCTTATTGCTGAGACAAAGTACCCAATGCTCAAAATGAAGGAAGGAAAGGTTTATTTAACTCGCAGTTTGTGGAGGTTTCAGTCCATACTTGGCTGGTTCCAAGGCAGAGCGGCATATGGTAAGACAGCAACAGTTCATGGAAACAGAAACCAGCAAAGGCAGCAAGAGCAAAAAAAGGGAGGAGCAGCAACAAGCCTCTTTCCCTCCCTTATATCGTTCGCAGGCTACTTGCCCCAGGGCGGGTGCAGCACTCACACCCATAACCTCAACATTGGACCAGCCATCAATCAAAAACTGTAGAACCCCACCCCATAACTGCAGGAGGCTTTGGGGGGACCTCCAGACACAAACCATAACAGTATTCCATGTTAAGATTCTGGCATTCTCACAGAATTTAAATGGTGTATCTAAAAGTTGAGTTTCACCCCATAAAATATTAGGACAAATTGATAGGTCTTATTTCATGATCTATAATAAGGATCATTTATGTTGAAGGAAAGTATGAGTATGAAGTAATCACTCATGTCCAAAACTGAAGCTGCAATAATCAAACAGATGGAGAATGCATCAACAACTGTTTTTTTTTTTTTGGCGGTACTGGGGATCGAACTCAGGACCCTGCGCTTGCTAGGCAGGCGCTCATTCCACTGAGCTATATCCCCAGCCCCACATCAACAACTGTTACACACTTTCTGTGCATACATCCTGTAGATGATGATTTCTCTAAAGTTTACAAAGGGCACAGGAGGAAAGCATTGTCCCTAGTTGGCATGATTTGGGTCTAAATGTCCCCCAAAGCCTCCTGCAGTGATAGTTTTTTCAGAGGCTGCTGAAGCTAGAGCGTGTGCTTGATTTGTAGTGCAGTGCTGGGATTAAGTTTTCTGGGATTAAGGGTGAGTGATTGTTGGATCAGTCTAGTGATTAGTTTGGCACCATCCTAACCCTAGCAGCCTAGACAGAGTATAAAAGTGTCAGAAAGATGCTGTTAAGGTTCAATTGATTTTGCTGTTGTCTGCCTCCATGAACTGTTGCCCCTCTGCATGTGCCACCCTGCCTTGGAGCCAGCCGATTCTGGATTGAAACCTCCACAAACTGTGAACTAAATAAACCTTTCCTTTCTTAAATTTGGGTGTTGGGTGCTTTGTCTGAGCAATGAAAAAAAAAATAACTAAGATATTAGTCAATAGGACAGTTCAAGGAACATGCCCAAGTCACACACGAAGAAAGAGATATAAAATGAATTGAATTCAAACTTCTTCCGAGTATGTTATTTCCTCTTTCTATGGGTACTAGTTTCTGACTTTTTAAGAAACTACTTGTTTTGCATATTTTGTTGCAGATAATGTGCATTGTATGCGAACAATTGATTAAAACAATATAGTATTAACTTTATGTATGGGTTAGCTACCGCTAAGCAAAAATATATGCAGTTGGGTGATAGTAATGTGTCAGTGTAAGTTCATTTATTGTAGCAAACTTCCTGTTCTGGTGGGGGTGTTGACAGTGGAGGATGCTATAGGTGTGGGAGCAGGAGGCATTTGTGTACTTTTCTTTCAATTTCATTACGAATCTAAAGCTACCGTGTACCCAAAAGTTCTTTGAAAAAGTAGTACAAATTATAACCACCCCAAAACTCAGCACATGAAGGCAATAAATATTTATTTCACATGCAGTAGGTCCTCGGCTTTGAACACACTCCATTCCTGGAGAATGTTCATAAATCAAGTTCACTCATAATCGAACGAAGTGACTTATATAACACACCTGTGAATATCATACAGCACACTTATGAAGGTTTTCAACTTGAATATTTGTAAGTCAGAGATTTACTGTAACTTCTAAGAGTGAAGAATTGATGAACCGCTAATTTGATTGGTCAGGCTGTTAGCTGGGGCTACAGTTATCTGACAGAATGGGCTAAAAAACTGCTTGCAAGATAGCTGTTAGCAAGATGTCCCAGTTCCTCACAAGCATCTCTACTTCATGTTATTCATAACATGGCAACTGATTTTTCTTAGACTGACCTTGGTCTTATGTACCTAGAAATTTTCTCTGTAGTGGTAAAATGAATTCAATACTAGTTGATAAAAGGAGGGCCATTTTCTACTCTAATATAATAATTCCTTGATCATGGTAATTTTTATTTTATGTCCAATTATACCAAAGTTAAAGCTGGGAAATTAAGAGTATTTATCCTTCTCCAGTGCAAAACAATCTATTTAGACCATGTGCATTTGTTTTTGTAAATGAGTTCTTAGTGAGTGAACACTTGAATTGAATTGACTGAATTATAGTTCCATCTTCCTAAGAAATCCAGGGCCCCCAAAGCTATCTATGTCATTATGAAAGCTGTAGCTTCTTCCTTTCCTCAGCTCTTTTCTAGCCTAGGGTGAGCCCCTTTTCTGATACACAGACTACTATTTTTGTAAACATCATAAAGTATAGCGGTTCTAGTGTCAGTTTCTTATAAAGCTTCCTGTCTTTCAGAGTAGCCGCCTTAAGTCCATATCACCAACTTTTAGCTGACTTTTCTTCAGAGTTCAATACATTTTTTCTGAGGTTGGGGAGACATTTGTTTAAAATGCACATTTTAAAGTTTTCTCTTAGGTTTTTGAATCAGAATCTCTGGAACTGAGACCCAGAATATATGTGTAGTTTTAGATTTAAAAAATTAACTTATTAAGATGTAATTCTATACCATGAAAATTTACTTCTAAAGTATACAACATAATGACTTTCAGTATTCACAAAGTTGTGTAACCCTCATTAATAACTAGTTTTAGGACATTTCCATCACCCTCAAAAGAAAACTGAACCCAGCAGCAGTCATCCCCCTTTGGAAACCACTCATATACTCTATATCTATGGATTTGCTATGTCTGGGTATTTTGTACAAACGAAATAATATAAAATGTGGCCTTTTAAACCGGTTTCTTTTACTTGGCATAATGATTTCAAGGTACATCTCTGTACTATTATAAATCAGTGCTCCATGCCTTTTTATGGCCCAATAACAATTCAGTATTTGGGGACAACATATTTTACTTCTTTTCTCAGCTGATAGCCTTTAGGGTTGCTTTCATTTTTAGTTATTGTGAATGGTGCTTTGAACATTCACCTGTAGATTTCATGTGTACATAGGCTTTCACTTATCTTGGAATTATGGCCTTCCCCATGAATATTTTGAAGTCTTAACCTCTGGTACCTCAAAAATGTATCTATATTTGGAGATTAAGGCCTTTAAGGAGATAACAGTTACAATGAGACCACTGTGATGGGCTCTAATCTGATTTGATTGGTGCCCTTATGCAAGAGGAGATTTGCATATACAGAGAGACAGCAAAGCTCGAGTACACAGAGGGATCACCGTATATAAACACAGCAAGTATTTATAAACCAAGGACTGAGGGCTTAGAGAAAACTTCCCCTGTTGGCACTTTCATTTTGGACTTCCACCCTTCAGAACTATGGGAAAGTAAGTTTCTGTTGCCCAAGTCACCACTGTGGTACCTTGTTATGATAGTCCTTGTAAACTAATATTGGTACCCAGCTAGGGCTGAAATTGCTGTCACATAACTGTACACTTAATACTGTAAGGCACCTCCATACTGTTTTTCAGAAGATGGCAGCACCACCTACAATTGCTCCACTTTCCTGACAATAACTGTTATTGTCTGTCTTATTTATTTTAGCTATTTTAGCTGGCATTAGTTAGTACCTCACTGGGGTTATGATCTGTGTTTCCTCATTGTTTTGGTTACTTTTCTCTCATTGCTAGGACAAGATATCTGATGTCCAAAATTAAAGAAGCTCACAGTTTGTGGAGGTTTCAGTCCACACATGGCTGGTTCTAAGGCAAAATGGCACATGGCAGAGGGCAGCAGTTCACCGTCGCAGAAAACAGCAAAAAATGACAAGAGCAAAAGGGAGGAGTGGCAGCCAGCAGCCTCTTTCCCTCCCTTACATTGTATGCAAACTCTCTGCCCCCGGGCGGGGGTAGCATTCACACCCATAATCCCAGCATTGGATCCTGAATCAACTGTAAACTCTAGAAGCCCACCCCATGACCGCATGAGGTATTGGGGGGACATCCAGACACAAACATGACAGTCATGTTGAGGTTTTTTCATGAATATTTCGGTTTTGAAAACAAGATTTATAAGTAATTTTTGTTCATAGAAATATCTGAGAGCAAAGCTCTAGATGTATTGTGATTCAAAATGGTTACCCAGCTTAATCCCTTGCTCTACGATTTAATGTATCCAAACTAACTGACCTATGCTAATGTACAGTCATAGAATTTATGGTTAAGCTGGTCAGTCTTCACAAGTGTACATGACCTCAGAACCTCTTTCCTTGCCCATAGATCTATGTCATTCAACCTCTAAGAGCAGTAATGACAAAGTAACTTTGTCTTGGAAGCTTATGGATGAAAAAGGAAACTACTTTTGTCTGATATTCAAAGTGCGATATTATTTTATTTTTCTATTGTTCTTTTTTATTATTCTCTTTTTTAAAAAAGATGCTGGGTGTGGAGGCAAATGCCTATAATCTCAGCATTCAGGAGGCTGAGGCAGGAGGATTGTTGCGAGTTTGAGACCAGCCTGGGCTACAAAGTGAGCTCAAGGCCAGCCTGAATTACGCTGTGAGACCCTGTCTCAAAAAGACCAAAAAAAAAAAAAAAAAAAAAGAACTAAGTATGGTCTTTGATTAGCACTATGGAACTGTGGCAGCATCACCTGCTGCCATCAGCCCTCAGATAGTATAGCTGGGATATACTGCCTGTCCTTCTTTTGGCTTCACTCACACTCCGAAATTGTCTCTTTTTGTGATGTCCTGAGAAATGTAGGTGTTTTCAGACTTTGACTTGCCTAGTGTAAATGAGTGTTGTTAACACAGCCTGGCTCTGAAACTTTGCTTGACAGTTTAACAAAAGAGTCTGACAATACTTTTGTGGAAATTCTGGGCAATGAGTGTTTACTTATGCTTCTATTATAAAATTATGTTCTTATAAGTAGGTGAAAAAGATTCTCTATGAATTAAATACTATAAAAGGAAATTGGATGGAAATGTGTCACTTACATCTTTTCAAACTTTTTTTTTTTTTTTTTTTTTTTTTGCAGTACTGGGGATCGAACTCAGGACCCTGCGCTTGCTAGGCAAGCGCTTATTCCACTGAGCTATATCCCTAGCCCCTGCTTACATCTTTTCAACTGGAAAGTTTATTGGCTTGAAGAGTTGAGAGGAGAAATCAAGTTCTGCTTTCTCTACATAAATGCTTCAGTCAGTGAGCTGCTACTCTTAATACTAATGACAATCTGAAAACCTACAAAATGCAATACTAGTTTGAAAATTTTAGATGATGTCTTAAGAGGACATAAATCGATTTTTGGAAATTTTAACATCTATTCTGAACTGTTACTTGTTATCATTGCTGTTTGGAGAGAGGATAGGTAGTAAAGGGAAGAGGTTAAATCTTCTAGTTCAGAACTTAGCTCATAAATTTGGTAAAGTTTCAGAGCAACACAGGAGTACTAGTCTGTTAGCTTTCAGCCAAATGTAACCTCTGTGTTTTAATACATTTCAGTAATGACAGTTTCATTCTATGAGGGAGGTAGTAAGGTAGTCTTTCCCCTTACCTAAAATTAATTTAGCTTTGCTTCTGTTCTTGTCTTGGTTACTTTTTTATCATTGCTGAGAGAAATTACCCAACACTCAAAATGAAGGAAGGAAAGGTTTATTTAGCTTGCAGTTTGTGGAGGTTTCAGTCCATACTCAGCTGGCTGTGAGGCACAGTGGCACATGGCAGAGGGCTACAGTTCATGGCAGCGGTACACAGCAAAGCAACAAGCACAAGAAGGGAGGAATGGCAGCCAGCAGTCTCTTTCTCTCCCTTACATATACAAACTATCTGCCCTAAAGCGGGTATAGCTCTCACATCCAATAATCCCAGCAAACTGTCTGCCCTAGGGTGAGTATAGCTCTCACACCTGTAATCCCAGCATTGGATCATGGATCAGTCATAAACTCTAAAAGCCACCCCATAACTGCATGAGGATTTGGGGGGACATGCAGACACAAACCATAACAGTTTTGTAGCAATCAAAATAAGACAAAACACAAAAACTTACTGATACATGTTATAGTGGTTAGCTATCCAGTTCCATCTCTTTTTATCTGTGAAGAATTCGCCGTTCTCCTTCAGTGGGAGTCATAAGGTCTAGTTCATCCTTTCTTTATCCTCTGCCACCCAGGATAAAGTGGATTCTGAGATTTGGCAAGTGGACCAAATTCTTAGGAAGGACTTTCGGACATGTTAGGCTTCAGGCGTTTAATAGACATCCAAGGGGGACATCATAATAGGCAGTGGGACACATGGACGAAACATACATTTTACAAAGATGCACAATGAAAATAATCTATCACCTTAAATTTTCTGTTTCAGTAGCAAAATATTTGTGAAAATTATGTCCTTAAATATGACATAATTCAGAACTAACTTTATAGATGATTTGTGCAGAATATTCTATTAATGTCTAAGGAGAGCGGTATCATCAATCCCAATTACAGAATTATCACAGTGGTTTAGTTCTATGAGAAGATTTGTTAACATCTCATTGCTCACTATTGATGACTTTTTATTAGATTTACATTTAACAGTGATTAAGTGCCAGGAACCGCTAACAGGACAATAGAATAAGGGCTCAGAAATTGTTCCTCTCTAGTGACCTTATAATTTTGCCTTATGGACATGAAATTTCTTCTTTATTTCTTTAATATGGACTGTGGAACAGTTTGCATTATTACCATTGATAAATTTTGCCCTGATAAGATGAGTTTTATAGATGTAGGATCAATAGTACTTGAACACATTTGTGGCTGTGTACTGCCCGATATAACTCATTAATGGCTTTAAAAGAATTAGTGCATTTTGCTAGAAGCAAAGATAATGAGCCATTGATTATCCCTGCACAGCACAATTTACGGCCTATTTTATTTTTAATGCAACGTTAAATTAATTTGTAAAAGATCAGAAGCATTGCTTTATTTTCAAGCTGTGATTAAACAGCTATTGAACTTTCCATGGAGAACATTAATCAAGCCTCATGTCCTCTAATCTCCAGGACCACTTGGGAAAAAAAGCTGAATAATTGGTGATCACCTACACTTCTTGTGAGGAAGCAAACCTGGGAGAGAAAACATCCATATGGGGTGTTGGACCGTGATGATGGACTGTGAACGGGCAGGTGATGGACTGTGATAGCAAGGACTTCGGTTCACGATATTTTCCCTCCAGTCAGGCTGTGGAGATTTAATGGATCAATGACTGGGGATAGAAATTTTATTGAAGTTTTATGTGAAAGTACCTTGAAGAGTATGAAGATCTATATTATGTATTGGATGGGTGTATAATTTAGTTCTATTCGCCTAGCCCTATACTCGCACTTTCTAGTACTCTGAGATCACTTTTAAAACAATTAACAAAGTCATAGAATTTTCATCATGATTTAGGAGTCTATTGCTCACTAAGTGTCTTAGCCAGCTTTCCATCGCTGTAAAAAAAAATAATCTGAGGCAAATTGTTGAAAGATCAGAAAGGTTTAATTTGGCTTGCGGTTTTGGACTCTTAGTCTGTGTTCGCTTGGCCTGTCACTGGCGAGACAGGATACGGAGGGAAGCAGCTACTAGAGAAAAGCCGCTCAACTCTTGGCAGTCAGTAAACAGTGGGAGAGAAGGGCCAGGATCCCAATGTCCGCTTCAAAGCCACACCCCCCGCTATCCAGTGCCTTCTGAATTTTCTACCAGATCCCAGTAGCACCACCAGCTGGGGACCAAGCTTCAACACATGGACCTTTAAGGAATGTTGCAGGTCCAAAACATAACAGTAAGAAAGAATAAATTATATAGGAATGGGCTGGAGATAGAGCTCACCCACACAAGCGCCTGCTAACAAGTGCAAGATCCTGACTTCAATTCCCAGTACCAAAAGAAAAAAAAAAATTAGATAGGAATTTATGTAAGGAGCCTCCATAGCTGCGGAGATGTGCCCAGGCCTCTAAATGATCTTGAGATTTTTAGTTCGACAGCAGAAGAAAGGACTGATGTGTGATTTGAATAAATTAACCCATAGCAGTCCCACAGGAAAGTGAAGTGGAAAGTGGAAGATGGTGTGTATAGATTCAGAGTCACTAATCTTGATTAGATGGTAGTGGCGCTCTAAGAGGGAAGATACATTTGTTTTTGCTATGAACTAGCAGGATATAACATGAGTGGAACAGATTTAGAGGGCTAAGAACAGCAAATAGACTTACCTAGGTAAGTGAGAGCAAGTCCTAGAATGGTTGGAGTAAGAGAATCAAGCTAGGAGCTAGGAGACGGTGCGACAGAGCTAACTATCTAAAGGGATGTAAGTTAATCAAGGAAAGAGCTGTGCTGAGGGCTCAGAAAATGGCAACAGAGATCCAAATAGTTTCAAAGCCTAAAAATGAGACTACAGGGACGAGTTACTCTCAGAAGTGCAACAAGACAGTTTGGGGGTAATTATGAGCTCAGGACTCTGATTTATGCTTCCTGGAGCTGTCTTTCTTCAAGTTGGAATAAACTTGAAAGTTTCATTTACCATCTTCAGGTACTGACCATGCATTTTTGCAGGGAAAACTTGTTGAGTCAGATGCCAGGGGTGCCAGTGGAACTCCAGGGTCTAGAGTGATCTATGGACAGTGAGATGCCTTGAAATGGTATAGCAGGGACACTGATGGACGTGTACTAAAGCTGGCCTTCTAACTTGTGGCATGATCAGTCATCTAAAGATGTAGTTTGAGAACTGGTGAGAAGTCTGTCTACCACAAGTAGCACCTAGATTTCATTTAGTATTTTCAAATGCCCCTTCTCTTTCTGCATCTTCCTCTCCTCTCCCTCCCTTTCTCTGTTTCCCTCTTCACCGTCCTGTCACCATTCCTCTCTTTCATCTTTCTCTTTTACTATTTCTCCTTTCTCTTTTTCTTCCTCTTTCATAGATTTCATCCATTGTTTAGGTGATCACTTATACAATAGATATATGTTACTAAAAATCCTAATGGGTTAAAATGACAGACTGAGGCAAGAGAGAGTAGGACGTCGAATATACATGCAGGAACAGGGGTAGACAGAAGAATAAAGCACTTAGAATGACTCGCTGGAGATTGCTGGCCTGGGTTAAGAGTGGAACTGGACAGCTGAGGAACTGTGAAGGCTGCAGAGGCTTTGAGAATTTTGAGAAATGTAAGGGAAAACAGGGACTCTGTAAAGGCAAACTTCAGCTACTTCCAAATGTTGCACACAACTATTCCATACAGGAATAATTGACCAGGTTAAGTGGGGCTCATTCACAAAGGGGAGAGATGATTCTGTGTGTATGAGTGTATTGTTGTATTGTTGCTCAAAATAAGTGTATAAGTGCATTAAATTAGGATTAAATCTACATATGGGAGATGCTGTAAGTGGGATAGACTTGGGAGTAGAGTAACTGTTTAGGAAGTGGTATTGTAAGGGTCATAAATGTACAGAGTCCCCTGGAAAGGGATGACATGATCAGACACATAAAAAGAGAAAAGACACCCACCAAAGGAAAGGCATAGTAAAGGATGTAGTGAGGTGTGCCCTAAAGTGCTGTACTGATGGATTCAGGAAAAAATGATATAAGACTGAGGAGGTCAGTATTTACAGATTCAGGATATGGAGTTATAAGCTTAAACAAAATAGTTGTAGACCCAAAGGGCTTGCATGGAACCCTTGTGCTTGTTCAGTGTTGAACTGAATTACGACAATCCTCTCTGCACCAAGCAGATGTTCTATACTGTTCTAAAAAAATGACTATGTAAAAGTGTATATTTGCATATGTAAACATACAGTTCTGGAGGTGATTTGTTAGTTCAGAAAAGGATTGATCTCAGTATTAATCATGTTCTCTTAGGAGAATTTTGTCTTGGAACTGGTAGGACCATCAGGAAAATATGATCCAAGTTTTTACAAAGATAGGAAGCCTATTCTACAGAAATTCATTAAGCTGACACTCTCTTACTATTACTTTGTAATACTTTGTGATATACAGTAAGAGATTATTTAACTTTATAGCTAGGAAACTAAAGTAACAAGCTGTCCAAAGTCATTTAGCAAACTATGCCCTGATTTCTCATTCAGGGCTCTCTCTACTCAACTCTTGTTGTTCGCCTTCTGCCAATATTGTCAGATGCCTCCGCTCTCTGAGGTCTTGTACTAAGTAGGACATTATTGAGACAGCCAGACGATAACAGAGCTTTGGACTCAGCTGTGGTAATGTGTCGTTGGATTCAAATACCTCTCGGTTCAAACATTGGCTTTGTTTTGTATTAGCTGCAAATAAACCTTTTTGTCTATTTATTCAGTTTTTAAAATGGAGTCAGTGCCTACTCTATGTTTTGGAAACTGTGAGGTAATGTAAATTGTTTAGAACAGTACCCGGCATCTAGCAGGTGCCCAGAAACTATTAGATGCCTAGTCCACATGTGCCTCAGTGGTCCAGTGTGTCTATAGAAATACATAGAGATGGCTGAAGGACAGCAGCAGTGTGTCTTTCCAAAATACAGGTCCTTTCTCCTAATATATGCCATCCATCTAAGCCTTTCTGTAGGCTGCAAAATATTAATAAAATTCTCGGTTTTGACACATTCGTAGCTATCATTTGGAATCAGAGATTATTGTTTGAACTGCTACAGAACTTTACATAGGAATTTGATTTATTTGTCTTATTCCTTAACTGAAATAAACTTGGCATTAGATCTCAGCTTAAGTTAGCTGAATTAATTCTGCTTTAATTCAAGTTTATCTCTGCAGTGGAAAATGACAGGTATTATTGAGTTCTGTTACACATTTAATAAGAAATATATACTTCTCATCCTTGCAGGAGCAATTTAATACACTGCAGAGTCTGTCAAAATTCAATTCAAGGTTGAATGACTAATGCATAAAAGTCAATCCCGTACCCTATCAGAGATAAAGCCAGTTATTTCTTTTTATCAGCTAGAAGGGGATGCTATTTGGATCTCAGGTAGCAAAGATTTGAAACTTCAGGTTTTGAAAAGAGGAGACGTGAATATGTGGAAAACTAGGGGATTTCAGGAGTAGAGGCTGCCTGAAGAAATAAACCAACAGAGACATAAAAAGTTTGACTTGGTCATTTTATTCTCTAGCTTTTGCCTTAAGGGGCAAATTCACCTGAAATCCAAGAGCTGGATAGATCAGGGATTTTCTAGGATTTTAACCTTCTGTTGTTGTAGTTGTAATCTTAATGCATGCTTGTGTTCATTACATATGTACATACAGGTGAGAATACGTGTGTGCGCCTGTGTGTGCGTGCAACGGCTCATGTGTGGTCACCTGTGTTGGAACTCAAAGCTGCATTCACTCAATGTTTCCTTATTGGGCACTTGTAAGATACTGTTCTGGAGGCTGAGGTTATAGGAATGAAGACAGCATACAAATCCCTGCATATGAGGCTTACTGAAGGGGCAAAAATAATAAGTAATAACACTAGTAAATACATTATACTGTATGTCAGGTGCTGGCATGTGGCGAGTAAACACAGGTACAGGGGAAAAGGAGCATTGTGGGAGGTACAACACTATTAAATAAAGTGAGCAGTGGGGATGAGGTGAAATACAGTTACTTAAGGCAAAAGCATTTCAAGGGGAAAGAACAGTAGTTACAGAGGCCTGGAGGCTGGGCCTGTGGGCGTGTGGGGGTGCGCTGAGTGGGTCAGGGTGGCTGAAGCCTGGGGAGCCAGTGGTAGAGATTAGAGGAGTGCCCGGGGTTCAGTTCTGTTAGCTCTGGACAGTGACTGTAAGGACTTTGCCCTCTTCTGAGTGAGACGGGTGCCACTGGAGGGCTTCCCAGGAGGGATGTGATCTGATGCCATTTATTCCTCTTGCTGCTGTGTTAATTATTCAGCCATAAAAAAAAATGAAATTATGTCATTTGCAGAAAGTGGATGCACCTGGAGATCATTATGTGAAACAAAAGAAAATAGAGTCAGAAAGACAAATATTGCACGTTTTATCTCACGTGTGTGAGAGAGAGAGAGAGAGAGAGAGGGAGAGAGAGAATATGAAAGTAGAAAAGTAGAAGGGAGATCATTAGGGAGATGACGGGAATATGGGGAGTATGGGAGAGAGGGAGGGTCAGCGCGGGAACTGGGAGTGGAAGCGATGAGGATAATATATGTACGTGTGAGTAGCCCAAATGAAGCCAACTATGCTGCGTAACGAATATGCACTAATACAATAATAGCAAGAGAAGCAAGGAAAGCCAGGGAGCTCAGTTAAGAGACTGTGCTATGACAGTTGGGTGCTACTTATTGATGTCATTGTGTAGGTTTGGATACAGGAGTAACGGGGCTGAGGCAGGTGTAGGTCAAAGTGACTGGAGTGGAGGAGGTCGGATGCTATGCTGCCCGCTTGCTCTGAAGCTGGCAGATATCATATGAGCACACTGGCTCTGTGGAGCTCAAGACGAACTCCTTGCAAGTCCTAATGCCCACTGTCCTTGTGTGTCAGCAGATCCTCAAGGACACTCAAAGAAAGAGACTAAAGCAGGCTGACCGCCATCTTGCTTTCAGCGACTTGTACCCACAGCCCTAATCACTAACCAATTAATCAGGCAGCGCTAAAATCAAGAAGTACTATGTGTCTGCAAATGTATTATGAAACCTTCCATTCCATGAACACTTTCTATCTCCTTCCTTAAGGCTTCCACTGATTAGATATACGTACTTCGAATTCTCTTGGTGTTTTGTTTTCCATTTGGTAGGAAATTCATTTTCCTCAAAGAGAAAGCCAGTCCTATGCAAAGCCCAGTTTTGTAAGTCTTTTATGTGAATAATAATGTTTCTTTACAGTGTTTTATGATACAAAATGATCTTATAAGTATAATCCAGGGTTTATTTCATCAGTCAGTAAGTTACAATGTTTTGTTTATGTTTTTCTGCACAGAGAATGCTATACATAGCTCAGAGACTAGCTACAATGAGAAAAGAAGACCAGAATTTTTTCCCTCATAAAACTCACAAAAATAATTCTAACATGTGCAAAGAAATCAACAGAGAAATGAGTTTAAAAATATATTTTTATTTTTAATTAATAGTACTGATGCTCATATTTATGTCCATAAACTATGGGCTTTTAATATATTCTGAACAATGTATAACTATCAGACCAGATAATTGCGTATCTATCACCTCAGATATATATCATTCCTGTGCTGAGATCTTTCAAAATCTTCTCTACTAGTTATTTTGAAATATTCAATTAATTTCAGAACAATTTTGAAAAACTGTCCATCCAACTGTCATTTAGTTAACTTTCTAATAGAGGTGTAAGCAGAATTATAAGTTTCATCGTGGGAGAGTCCTTAGAAACGTGGGCAGATTGACTGAACCAGAGTTGGTAAGTTCTACCTTAGAGGGACGGAGAGAGAGGAAATGCCTGAGGAGGGAAATGCAGTGCCAGCCGTATGCGAAAGGGAAGATTTAAATTAGAAATTAAGGCAGTGCGTTTTTACTGCTGCGTTGGAACATGATAGGAGATGCAGCGGAAGCTGGGTCAGGAGTGCGGTAAAACAAAAACTAAAAATATAAAAATGTAACAGGTGTGACTGAGCAGGAGTGGCCTAGTCCCAGGTCTAAGGAACAGGCCAAATGAAATGCCATGGGACACAGGATAAAAGTTAGAAGTAGGTAAGCTGTGGCTGGGCGGAGTGGGGCGGCACTAAAGGGGGGGCAGGAAGTTTGGGGACACGTGGTAAGGAAAGAAAATTGGGACTAGGGAGAGCAGTGATTGGCAGGAAGAGGAATCTCAGAGGCTTGTGCTCACCGCTGACCCGCCCGCCATGACCAGTCACTAATGTCACTGGACTCTGCGCTCAGAAGCATTCAGAAACCAACCAGTTCTCATCACCTCCACCAGTGGCCCCAGGCTGTTATCCGGTTCATACCGGCAGTCTCCTGTTTTGGAGACTGATGTGCCTGTTTTCTGCCCCGGGCCCTCTATGTTCTACTCACAGATCAGCATAAGTTTTCTCAATCTGGGCACTACTGACATTATAAGCCAAAGAATTCTTTGTGTGACGATGAGCAGCGTGCCTCGTTTTTACTCACTAGATGGCAGGAGCACATCTCCTAACCTCCACCGAAATTAATACAGTCCAAACATCCCAGGCATTGGCAAACGTTCCATGACTGGTGTGTGTGTGGGTGTGTGTGTGTACGCGCGCACGTGCGTTTGTGTCTGTTGAGGGGAATAGTGCTCTGCTGAGAACTAGTAAGCTCTGATCGTTTAAAAATGCATCAAGTTGTTCTGTGACTCAGAGCACTCAATACACATTCATCTTACCTAGAGACAGGGCCGAGCGCCTACAGTGCCTACACGCCTTACCCGGAGTGGGGTCACCCCTCTTCCGGCTTGCTGGCTTCCTTGCCGTTCCGAGGCCTTCCTGGGAGTACCCTCACTGAAGGGCTTTGTCCCACGCTATTTGCTTTGTCTGGAGCATTATTCTTTTCACATGTTGAGGCTTTCACTGGGGCTTCCCTCAGATACCACTTTCGGGGAGGAAATTTTATCCTTCTCTGCTTTGTTTTCTTCGTATATTTACCATCATAAAATGCAATTTCAACTGAATATTTTAAAAATTTCTCATTTTATCTAATGTTTCATTAAAATCTAAGTTCAATGAGGCAGGGGTTTCATTGTTTTTTAAATCTCCAGCCCCTGTAACATTATTTGCATGAAGATGGTGCTTTAGGAAGCATGTGCTGAACGAATAAATGATAAATGAATGGATCAATGAGTGAGTTGGTAGTGGCAGGGCAACCAAGGGACACACTAAACCACGGATCTGGCACACAACGTACGCCGCATTTCGGGTCCTCTAAACTTGCAGGATCTAGGGTCTTCTCCCCTCTGTCACTGCACTGTGCTGCACAGTGCCACTTTGGAAGGTGCAGGTAATAAACTGTGGGCCGGCCAGCAGCCACACTGGAGCACTTGCCAAGCTCGGCCCGCGGCACTTAGAAATAAAGAGAACATCTAACGGAGATGAAATTCATTTGTCACACAGACCCCTAGTTTTGGGGCAGCAACTGCCCATGTGATGAATCTACTAATTTGCAGGTTATTATTAGATATTAATTATTAGACAACTCTATGTCCTGAGAAAACTGAGGAAGCCCCTATGGCTGTGGGCAGATGGTGTATCTCGGCTCACACTTTCTGCAGGAATCATATTTCAGAGTGAGTGACTGAGGGAGTTCTACGTCATTCTGTGCTCCACTGTTATCCCCAAAGCAATTTCTGCATTTTTACTTTTACATAAAAGACGTACATGCACACTGAACATTATGGAAAAGAAAGACAAGTTGTTAGCATGAGTCTTTCTGTCCAAACTCCCCTCCCAAATCTTTTTTAGGCATTTCCACAAATATGCTGCACACACACACACACACACACACACACTTTACAAAGTGACAAAGAAGACCTTACTAATCTACATCAGGGCTCACTTAAGGATCATTAGTGGGATTTTCACAGCAAAACATACATTTAATTCTTGTCTAAATAGATATACAGAATATGTGTATGCTGCACATGTTTAATAATTTAATTTACCAGCCACTACTGATAGATTATGTTTTATTTTTAACCTATTGTACACATAATAAGATGAATATACCTATCATGACACTTGTGAAATGGATTCCTAACAGAAGAATTTCTAGGACAAGGAATATTTTTGTTAAAAAATGAAGCTAATGGAATATGAACTTAAATTTGACTTTGCTAACTTGATTGGCTTAGGAGCTGCCCAGGGAGCTAGCTCACTTCTGGGTATGTCTTGATGGGTAATGGAGGCAGGATCTCTTGGGTACTATGGCCCTTGGCCCCTTATTCTCTCGCACTTTTCTGTCTGTAACAGCTTCCATGAATTAAGTATCTTTGCTTCATCATGTCCTTCTGTTACAGTGTGCCTGCCTTAGGGTCTGCTGACCATGTACTGAACACCCTGAACCTGTGAGCTAAATGAAAACTGTCTTTTAAATTGTGGGAGTCAAGTATTATGTACCGGCAGTGGTAAAGCTGACTCTACATTGTGGCACAGTGCTCTAATCCCAGAACTCTGAGAGGCTGAGGCAAGCAAACTATAAGTTAAATCCCAGCCTAGGCAATTTAATAAATTAGCAAGACTCTGTTTTAAGGTAAAAGAAAACTAAAACTAAAAACAGAAGAGGCTGTAGATCAGTGCAAATGCCCTAGGTTCGATCCCCAGTACCACAAAACAACAAGACACGTGCCATAGCAAACCACAAACCCAAACCACAAAATACATGCCATATTTGCAGTGTGAAAAGGAGAAGGTGTTTCCCTTCATCTTTACCAATCTTTTGTACTTTATGTTTTCATCTACTCCTACTTGAAGGTTAAAAATTATGACTAATTTTCAAAATGTGCGTTTAATAACTCTGAGTAAGCTGAATTTCTTTCCATATGCCAGTTGATCTCTCTCTCTCTCTCTCTCTCTCTCTCTCTCTCTCTCTGTGTGTGTGTGTGTGTGTGTGTGTGTGTAGAAGTTAATTAGAAACTGCCCTCTCTAAAAATGTAGTTAGCTTTTCTGGTTGATGTGTGTCTCATGATGGTATGAATTGTTGTTAGGATTTAGAATACACCCTTCATCACTAGATTATGACTCTGTTTCTGGTGTTGCATCCTATTTTCACTCCATTTGTGATATTTGTATTAAAATTCTTAACATTTAAAAATATTACTGTTATTCATTGAAATCTGTTATTGATTTGGTTATTATTCCAACAACATGGATATTTGCTTTGTATAGAGTTGTTAGCTCGCCTATTACCTTTCATAAAAATATTCTACAGCCTATTTTTACCCACTCTTAAAGCAGATATTTAATTTTATGAAGAGACCAGATATACAGAAAGTATGTGTACAGAAAAGACAAATTTTATACTAAAATTTTATTTAACTTGTTGGGGAAGTGTTTTTAACAAGGGGAATGATAACATATTTAAATAAGCTTAATATTTAGAATATTTGTTCAGATCAGTTTCCTCCAATGATTACATATTAAATATGTAACAATACTACTACATATATAGTTACAGCTATATAGCAGAGTTTGGTCAAAAGACTAACACCATCTTGAATTCTTATCTAATATGTTATAGGAGAAAGCACACAGAAGAATGAGGCAATTCTAGTTGAGAACATACTAGACAGGCGAAGCAATCAGCGTTGTTCCAAGGGAGTAAATTGGAAAAAGTTTCATATTTTTTGCAATAATCCTTTCAAATGAAATTTTTTAAAAATCAGAAAATACAAAGCTATCAGAATAGCTGCTTTATGTTCAAAGTGAAACTTGCTGTTCTTAAACAAGAACCTGCTTGGTAGACAAGACACTTGATTTGCCTTGTCTGCAGTAAATCTAACTTTCAATTACATGCTCTGTCTTAAATCAAAGGGCTATCCTTTTCTGTTATGGGGTAGTAAAACAAAGTGATCTTCTTTTAAAAACCAAAACATTTTATTTCCTTTCTGGAACATGGAAAGAATAAACCAAAAAGATTCTAACTTAGAAAAAGTGCTAGAATATTTAGAGTATCACTGATTATTTCCTGCAGCTAAATACTCTGTCTACTCATTCTGCAAGTAGCTTGATGTCATGGTCACTTCCAGGGTTTCTCTGCCCGGTCTACCTCTATGGTAGCCCATGGGTCACTTGGGGTTCCGAAACCTCCAGTTCCCTCCCGTTATCTTTACTGTGTCTTTTTGTCACTCTGGCCTCTGTGGGTCGTCCCGTCCATTGGCCTTTACCTGAGAGAATGCTCTTGTCTTCATTTGCGCCACTGGACTGACTCAATGCTGGGAGTTTACATACTCCAAGCCTTCTCCTATATGGTGACTGGGGCTGTAAAAGCCCAACTCCTTCCTCAAACTGAGACCAACTTTGAGGTATAACTTACTCGAAAGCTGCCTAGAGCATCTGGCTCATCCCTGCCCTTGGTTTGCTCTCCCTTTTTCTCTCTTGCTTCCCCAATACTCCACCTGGTTTCTTCTTGGGGTATTTCCTTAATGTATATCACCAGTTTGGAGTTTCCTTTTCACAGTTTACCTCTGAGGAATCTGGAATTAAAAGAATGGATTATACTCAAAACCAAACATTTTCCTTCTGACTTTCCTGTTTCAGAGTTACCCTCAGGCAATGGCTAACAGGCAGTCTCACTGATGGACTCTAAACCTCATTTCAAGCTTTCTTGCCTGGAAGCTCATTTGCTGTATTAAAGGAAATTTGTGAAATAGACCAGAGAGTTACTTTCCCCACTGAAAGAAAACCAAAGGTGAAAGGATTTGTTTAAGCTCACGACGCAGTGAGGGCGCAGGAAACGTCCTCTGGTGCCCTCCCTTACAGTCAGCCTCTCTCTGCCTGAGCTCTTCTCTCCCTGACTGCTGAGACACTGAAAGAAAGCATGGCCCCCTTTATCTTATAACAGATTGGCCAAAATATTAGCCCAAAGCCTCATGTGGCCATTTAAATTAATTAAAATTTTAAAAAAATTAAAAATTCAATTCCTCAGTTGGACTAGTCTTGGTTCAGGTAGTAAATATCCATATCCTTATGGACAGTTCTGTGAACAACACTGGCCCAGACTCTACTCATCACAAGACTTAGTATTTTGCTATTTTTGTCTTGTGATGGCTTTAATTAATGCAGTTTTCTCTCATCTCTGTCTTTCCTTCTGCTTTGTGTATTTCTCTTTGCACTTGTCTATTAATTTGACTTGTTTTTCCTTTTTCAGTGTTGGGACTAAACACCAGGGTGACTGCTACTTTTGCATCTGCCATTACTACATGGGAATTTCCATAAATCCCATTTTACATGGATTTTGTGTGGAGAGAGAGAGAGAGAGAGAGAGAGAGAGAGAGAGAGAGAGAGAGAGAGAGAGAGAGCATAAACACACAAGTAATCAGGAAAGAAACTTTTATAAGGACTCACCTTTTTCTCTGAAATAGTAGTAAAATAATTCCTGTTTTTGTCTGTCACACAGACATAGAATTTAGTTGAGACCAGGAAAAGAAATGAGAGCACTAAGGATAAATTAAAATAATTTTAAAACATATATTGGACTTTATTAGCAGGGATGGAATGTAAGCCTATGGATTATTATTTGATTTTAATTACATGTTATCTGTTAACAAACCATAGATTTTATTTCCTGCAAGATAAAGAATACATTTTTTCTGAATAGAAATAAAATGACTTAGAAAAAGGACAAAATTCCTGTTTTAACTTTTGAGAATGCATTATTAACCAAGGCAGTCTATCTTTTTCTTTTCCTGCAGTAAAATGAAACCAAACAAACAAACAAAACAACTATGAAAACAGCTTCAAACAAGGGCAAAGATGGGTAGTGACAGGGACACTGGGATTCAGCAGGAACAGAATATAGTACTTGTGGGAACTTGGGGGCTTCTGAACACAGCAGTCTGAGAAGGTTTCATGAGGTCAGGGGGAAGATGAAAGAATCAGTGAATCACTCGATTTTCTGTGGTAGGTGCTTTTTGGTAATGGAATCAGTGTAGGAAATAGTATCTTAAACATTTAAGGCTAGAATGGAAATAGCTTATGGATAATTTAAGTAGAGATTTGTTCTCATCCCTCTATAAGTATTCTTAAAGTAAGATGTACTTAAATTTGGTGTGAAATAATGAAACAGAAAGAAATATTACATGTCTTGAGGCAGAAAAGATAATTCATTTTTCAGAAACCTTGCAACATCCAGACGATTTTCTGAAATTATTTCAACTATTGTCATAGAGATCCACCTTTGGCAGAAAGTTATTTTTTCACAGAGCTTAACAGATATTGCCCAATAAATCGCAAAATGCTAAAACAAATAAGAGTAATTAAAAATGACATTTCTCAGTTGAGTGTAATGATCAATAATGAGGACATACAAAGAAAAATATATGAGATAAAAATTCTCTGTGTCTGTTTAGTTTTTAGTTTTAATGAGATGGGCTCATTTACTTTTAAAGTTGGTTTAAGGAGTAACTCTTATTCGACGTAAATAAAATTGAGATCTGGGTGTGGTAGTTGCACAAGATCTGAGAGACTTAATTTAAAAAGGAAGGTCTAGACCCCTGTATATGAAAGGAAATAAATTTCTGGAAATTATTCGATATTATTAAATATAAAGGGTGCTACTGAGAGGAAGAGTAGGAAAAGGATGAGACAGCTAAGTTGGACTGCATGAAAAAAAGAACTCCAAGACAAAGAGAAGTGATGTTACTTCTGAAGGTTTAAGAGGTAGGTGCTGCTGTCGCTTATATGTAAGTAAGCTTCATGCTCTCATAGGTGGAGGTTGCAGGAGTAACTGGATCATGGGTGTGTGATACTGAATTAGCCCACTGATTGGTTCTGCAGGAGGATGATAGGTGTGCTGAGGAAGGAAGATCCTCCCTGGGTGTGGGTAGTATCAACCAATAGGCTTGGAGCATGGGGGGAATAAAAAGGGAAAGCAGAGGGAAGGCTAGTGGCTTCCTGCCTATCATGCTATGAACACTTTCTCCTCCGCCATAATTCCCTGCCTTGGAACCAGCTAACTGTGGACTGAAACCGGTATAAACTGTGAAGCAAATAAACCTTTTCTCCTTTAACTTATGGGTGTCAAGTGTTTAGTCCCAGTGATGAGAAAGTAACCAAGACAAGTTACAGAATACCTGTAAGTCAGGTGGGGGAAGTAGTATAAACAGAGAGGTAGGTGGTAGCCAGAGGAGTGTGGGTGATTCAAGGTGTTCCAGTTGTGTAATTCTACATGAGGCTACACACATATTCTGCAATGTAAAATAATCCTCCCATATAGTCACAGATTCTCGGAGTCAAGTTTGGTTGGATACCTCTCATTCCTGTCATATGCTGATGCAAGTTTAGTAATTTGAAAATTTGACTGGGCTGGAAGACCCACTAACATAGCTGATGAGTGAGTGCTAGCTGCCCTCTGGAGGCCTTCGTACTCCATGCAGCTGCTTGAGTGTCCACATGCCAGAGGACAAGCAAAGATGCCAGTTTGGGAGTTATACTTCTTTTTATGACCTAGCCTTAGAGCAACATCTCATCACTGCCACTGTATACTGCTGATCACCCACAGCCAGGTCTGATTCAGTTCAGAGAGCACTTTACAAAGGTATAATGTCGGGAAATATGGATCTGGGGGCCATCGCAGAGGGCTGATCACCACAGATGGGAATAGTAGAGATAATTAATAGGACTTTAACGTTTACTTTTGTATATAATATGCCATGTAACCATTCCCTATCTTTCTCACTCAAGTTTGGCAGATCAAAAACATTCACTAGTGATTTGTGAAATTGGATTTCCTTCTGAGGTCTGCTTTAAGTGGGCTGGAGATAAAGGAGGCTATTCACAACCTTGGACATATCCATTATATAAATTTCAATATCTTTTCCTACACGAAACAGGAAGTCCCTACATGAAGCATAAATATGACCACGAGTCACATTAATAAGAACTTTAATAAAAGTGGTAGGAGTATCTCACTGACGTTTCATTTTCTATTCCTCTATAAACCATGCATTATTCTGATTTTGTTCTCTAAGATTAAGGTTAGAAGATCTAGTATTCTTTGCCTCCTGAACAGTGTGTATCTAAGGGTAGAGAGAATATTTTCTTTTCCTTTTGAGCTTCTATATTTTATATATTCTGTTTCAGTCTAGATAATTGTGGGAAAATCTTTATAACCAAATTTTTATCTATTCACATCCTCTGAGGGCCATGAAAAGCACTCTTTATCCATGTCAGAACACTTTCCCACTCTTTCTCTGATTCTTCAAAGAGGAGGAGACTTGGTGGTCAAGAAGAAGAAATAGGAAAACGTAAGGGGGAATTGTTCTATTGGACACCCCTTGGATAGCCAGAACTTCTCTATCCAGTTCAGTTCACCTTCTGTTCTCTGAATAAGACGATTTGCTCTGGCGAATGAAGCAAAATAAAATCAAGTGAAGATGGAAGTAGAGACGAATCAGGTTCTACCATTGTGAGAAGGGCTGAAGATTACACATTTTGAGTGGTTGTTGGTTTTTATAATGTAACTTTGTGGTACAAGCCTTCATGAATATCCTAGAACTATTACTGTAAATGGTGAATCAATAACATTTCCCTTTGAAACATGTTTTAAAAGAGCTATTATCAAAATGACTAGAGTATGCTACACATATACACTATTATCCATTTTTTTTCTTGGTGGGCAAAAATTATTGTGAGGGTGAAAAAACATTTTGATTGTCACAGGGAGACTTTTTATATTCAGAATTTTCAGCTGTCTATTGAGTTGCTTTGCCTTCATTTAAACATTAAGTTCTAAAATTAATTTACAATTTGTCCAGGGAAAAGGCTCCTTGGTGTAAAGCAAAAAGCTACCCCAATGTGAGAAATTTAGTTTCCTCAAAGGCTTCAAATTAAATTTCAATTCAATTCAATGAACATTTATTGAATGTCTGCAGGGAGCATGGCACTGTACTAGGAACTGGAGTGTGAAATATGCATAAATTCAAGAGGGTTTCAAAGTTAATTTGTGAACTTGGGTGGAGAAAAATCAAATCACTTAAACTGCATTCCTTTGAAGTCTATATTTCCTTTGATAAATTCTCAAAGTAATGTTTCATCTGATTGGGGACACCCAGGGACTGTGATGAGGAGAGCAGAGACCATTCTTTCTTGGGTTTTAACTTTGAATAAAGGAATTTTTCTCATTACTTCAAGAAATCAAAGAAGAATCTTCAAGAAATCGAAGAAGGATAACTTTGAGACATTTGGAGAGAAATGGATGCACCTGGAAAATATAATGTTAAATGAATTAAATCAGACACACAAACTTCAGTGCTCTATGATATCTCTCATTTAAATAAAGCAGAGTGTAAATAAAGAACAATGTAAAGGATTGAGGGAAGAGAACAGGGGTACATATCTTTTGCAGTTGGGAAGGGGTCCAAGAGACTGTGCTCAAGGGGAGGGGCAGGGGGTAGAGAAGTCAAAAGATTTAAGATGTGTCATGTACAGGTACCCCAAACCCACAGTGAATGCACATTTACTCTTTAAAAATAATAAAATACAAATACCCAAATCTAGAAAAATAAATCTACATAAATATCTACACAGCTCTTCTTACCTGAGCGTTTCACACACCTGCCAGTCCTTTCTCTGCTAAAGTTAAAGATGGTCTTAAAAACAAAGCAGAAGCAGTGAGTTATTATTTTTTTTGGACTGATTTCCGTAACAGGTGTACTATTTTACATTACCACTGTCGGTGTGGGAGGTTCTCTCCTTCCCTCTCATCTTCATCAGCACTCACTGTTTTGTATCATTTTTATTAGTGCATGTTAATATTCCATGATGATGGGGTTTATTTTGGGAGGATGGTGCGTACATTTAACATACCTTCATCAGTCTGAGTCCCTTTGTCCCCCTTTCCCTTTCCTTCCCCTTCCGTCTCACCACTTCTGGGTTTCTAGTAGTCCACATCCTACTTTCCTGTCCGCTGTCCTTTATTTTAATTACTGATTTATTAATTTATCTGCTCTCCAGGTTTCTCTAAGACAAATATGCTCCTTGTCTGCAGTTGATGAAAGCAATTGTCCATAGTAGACACCCCCCCAAATATTAAAACAGCTTCTTTCATTATGTGATATTTTCAATTTTTCCTATTTATTCTATGGAATTATTATTTATAACTTTAATTTGATTTGAGTATTGCTTATAGAAAAGTGCATCCTTCCCTACTGCATGGCAGTGACACTTTTGCTATTAGTTGAATACATATTTGTAGGCTGCTCCTGGACTCTGCTTCTTCTTTTATTCTCATGTCTGTACTTGCCTCTGTTACACTGTCTTAGCTTCTTTGATTTAATATTAATCTCTACTATATAAAAGTCCTCTGAATTTTTCTTCGAGTTTGTTGTAAGCATTTTTAGGTCTAATTCACTTGTATAATTTTTAATACCAGTACAAGCAATGACAATAAAAACTTGCCTGAGTCTTAGCTGGAATTGCATTTAATCCACAGAACACCCGAGGAGATCCAAAACTTTAAAATACTGTGTTTTCAATCCAAAAGCTATACATTTTCCCATTTGTGCAAGTAGCTTTAATTTGTCTCATAAATATGTTTCAGGGAGAAGTGTTATGTAATTGTCATTAGATTTATTTCTAGTATTTAATTGATATTTATGCTATTATAAGTGGAAGAATTAAAATATTTTAATTTTATTGAAACACAATTGGTTTTATTTTTTTTTATTTTTATTTTTATTTTTATTTTTTTATTTTAGAAACATAAAAGTACAAAAACATATTGACAAACAGACACCCATTATCATAGAAAATAGTACAATCACAACTAATCTATAGACAAGGTGATATGGTCTCAACAGTAGTTGTTGCTTTATCCATTGATATCTTCGAATTGTAGATGTATGGACCCATATA